>JAMKCH010071525.1:0-14044 GCA_023653785.1 Ophioderma brevispina
CACGATCCATTGGATCATGGGATGCATGACTTACCATGCTGCATGCAGCCACAGCCAGACTAACCTAGTTATTTTGCTAGTAACCCGGGGGGGGGGGCACTTGTGTTCCAAGCCTGGATATGATGCTCGTGGACGTGTAAAGCCCGATGTACAGTAGTACAACGGAGTCATACTGAAATTTCGGGCATGTCAGACGAGTCATTATCAATCTTTTGCATTTCACATTTACGAATCACCCTCATTTCTAGTATAACTACATTACATAAGTCAAATCGTGTAGCACGAATCCCGACAAGAATATCTCCAAAATACAGACTTAATATTTATTTTCATCGAAAAAAAAAAAAAAAAAAAAATTGGATCATGGGATGCATGACTTACCATGCTGCATGCAGCCACAGCCAGACTAACCTAGTTATTTTGCTAGTAACCCGGGGGGGGGGCACTTGTGTTCCAAGCCTGGATATGATGCTCGTGGACGTGTAAAGCCCGATGACGCGATGTACAGTATACTCATGTCATGGCACTAGTCTATGATCGCTTCATCGCGCGATACTGCGTCGATGAAATTTTACATCGCAATACATGTACTGCGCGAAAGTCATAAATGTTTTTATTAGATTTTATACTCGATTGATAAGAAGCGACTAGGGGCCGACCAGGTAACCTCGTCACTCAAGTCAAGAAGATTATGGTATGAGTGCGCTTTATTCCGTTAATGTGTTTATTTAAGTATTTCAAAAACCGCTCATCTGCCAGCTCGACTTTCCTGGTGTGCGTCTATAGGCGCTCGTCTTGTAATCAAGCGGTCCTTGGTTCGATTCCCACTTCTGACGCAAAATTTTAATCTATTATTTTGGGACTTAGAGATTGCAATGGAAACTTCAAAGTTGGCTGAATTGCGATTTACACGGTAAGTATAGGGTTACCCGGTTGGCCCCTAGCCGCTTGTGATTGATAAATGTCTCATCTTGAGGAAGTCGTTGCTGTATCATTTTATTGACAACTAATGTTGCCAATTGACAATTTTGATAACAATTTCAATTATCAACAATAACAACATAGGTCCCTTTTTTTAAGTTGGGCACCCAAAAAGGTGGATTTTGCACATTTTCGGTACCATTTGTTACTTGTTTTCTTAATAAAATGAACTTTTAAGCACAGGAAGAATGAAAATTTAGGGCCACGTGTCTTATGGTGGGACCTAGGGCTAATGAAATGAAATTGTTAGTTTCCCGTCCCCTTGTTTTCGACGAGGCACTAGGTGACAATTTCATTATTCATTATTTTGGAAAATTTCATTATTCTCAAAACTTTCATTATTCTTGTTCTTATGGGAATATTTGCCATTATATACGTGACAAAACTCTGGATAATTAAGTATTGCACTTCGGAAAATCAATAATCATAGTAACAAGGTCACTTATTAAAGGCACTATCAGTGATGAAATAGGGGGAAATGAAAATCAGATTTGTGCATTTTTGTTAAAAGTTTATGTATCATAACATGCCCGCCTGAAAGCAATGTATTAAGGACAAAATCAGATATTTTTGCTATCCGTACAGACACTGAATGCAACATGTAATTAAGGCCAAGTAAAATAAGTAACGAATTTCTCATCCGGGTTTTTTCAAAAAAAGGAGGAGGCAGGGCTTTACTTTTTACTATTTTTCATTTTTTTTGCTATTTTTTTCCAAGATTGCCGCCAAGCTAAATATGGCTGCTCAAGGTATAAAAATCACAAATATTTTGCAAGTTGAGTATACTGATGCAATGTATGACAATATGATGCTTTTGCCCGTCTTGTTATGACACACAAACAAAAACCAACAACCATCTCCGAATAAAATTGCTATTTTGCGGGTTTTTTTTCTGAATTTTTGAAAATAGCAAATAACAAAAAATCCGGGGCGGCGTAAAAAATCGGAGCGGGCGGGGATGAGCAACTCGTTTCTTTTTTTACTTGGCCTAAATGGAGATTCCTATTTTTGAACACTGCTGTTTTCTTCCTTTTTTTGTAAATTTTTCATGATAAAATTACTCATGAGAATTCTACAGACTTACCCTTCACTTTTAAGCTACTCCTGTAATTTTCAACTATGTTGACTCTTTCGGACAGATCACTGATAGTGCCTTAAAAGGTTGCATGCTGAGATCAATTTTTAAGGGATTTTCAGAGATTGCTTGTGATCATTAGCGACCTTTTACTCCTATAGAATAACCTATGCTGAAAATTCCACTCAAATTCTGCATTTCTCTTGTGTTTCAGTGGGTTTTCAGTTCCCATAGGCAACTGCTTTGGCGACTTTCATCGAAAATGCAGCTTTCACGAAAGGCCCAGTTATACCCATGGGACATGTACCCCCCCCCCGATTCCCGGATTCACACACTTTTAGTATTTCACTGCACAAGATAGGAGCCATGCATGTTTCCATACAAACTGAACAGTACAATAAAACCACAAAACAACCCAAAACAGCCTTTTAGAAACAGAGGAATTTTGAATCAATTGTAATGGATTTTTGAAAATGTATTTTCCCGTTTTATGAAATTATTTAAAATATTGTCGATTTGGTCATAAAAATATTTATTTAAATCGTGCAAGTTGAAACTTGGCCAAAACCCCTGGGCTTGTGATTGAAGGTTGTGATGAAATCTGGTGGAAGCTGCGGCCAAGGAGCAGTAGAAGGGAATTAACCATTTTTTAGTGATTTGACCTTAGATGACTCAATGACCTGGAATGACCTTGAAACATTGGTACTATTTAAGTGTTGACTATACCCCAGGTTTCATGACCAATCAACATGTTTAGTTCTGAAAATTGGCTGACCCGCATGACCGTGAAATGACCTTAAACTTTCAGCACTGATGCTGACCACACCCACCAAGTTTTCATCATCCTATCACATATTTAGTGATTTTACCCAAGTGCATGGACCCATATGACCTTTAAATGACCGACCTTCAACATTTTTGGCACAGAATTTTGACCACACCCACCAATTTCATCATCACCAATACAGGTTACAGTGATTTAAACCTATGTTGACTGCCCATTTGACCTTTACCCCAACACTATTTCGTGAACTATGGCCCACTTCTTGAGATACATATACTGCAAAGATGGAGACCCACACTTGCTTATTAGAAGGAATTTTGCATACGGAGTACCGTCAAAGATATAGCCATAAACTGTCATATTAATATGCTCTTAACATCCTATTGTAGCGGTGCCCAACTGTAATCAGGTCAAGATCTCTTCAACCCCTTCTCTTCCCACCAAGTTAACCAGCACGCCTATGGAACTCCAGATAAGTGACAGTGCATTTTGGGACAAATTTAAGAAACGGCCCCCCTTGACTTAGCGTCGGGCCACGGTCTTGAATTGGGGCCCTCTAGGGTGAGGTGTTCACATTTTATAGAAACTGACCATTGTCTTGTATTGATTAAGTTCTTAATGTGAGTGATAATACTTCCAGTAACACTTCATTGAAAGCCTATTTAGTTGTTAGCTTTAAGTTGGTACTAAAATTATCTTGATCAGATCTGCGTTATTGAATTATGACTAATTACAGTAAATCAAAGGGAGTGTGGAGCAATTGGGACACGGAGATTGGGACCCGGTAGCACAAAGTCTATGGAGAATATGAGCTTCACCGCGTATTGGTTTTTTTCTTTATCTTAACCATCATTTAGTTATTTGAATTTTATATCAAATTAAGCTAATTACTGCCCTTTAATTTGAGACTTCAAATTGGTTTGTGGGACTCTAAGAATTATAATAAATCATTGATTAATAACGTTGGATTGAGTATACAATGGAACACAATACACCTACAATATGAGAAACAATGTTTATTCAGCAGACTTATGTTTTTCATACCATTCATAAGATAACAACTTAAAACTAATGAATTACACTTCAATTCAGTGCCTAATTACATAGAGTCTAACATTTTATCAAGCTCATTCATATTAGGCAAGCTGGGATGCAAGGACATGTACACAGCACGTCATGAAATGAGTGTTTTTTACTCAGTTAAAGATTCTTTTGATCTTTTTTTAATTATCTTACAATTACAGATTTAAATATCATTGAGATGATTAATAATGGCAGTTCTTGATAAATAATATTAAAATTATTCTAATTACTCAAGTGAGAACCAGAGTGGGAGGAATGAGGCACAAGGCTGCTATATCAAAATGAACCCCCAATGTAGCCCTACCGTACTGCAAACTTGTGTTATGGAGGCGTATGAGATTATCAAAACTAATTTAATCATGATGTTTACTGTTAAGGAGTGGTTAGATAATCTTGGTGTTATCGCTTTCATCCATTGACTTGTTGATTTGTAACAGGTGGCTCCAATTTTTGCACAACCTTGTAAATTCATACTGTCATACAGTAAAACAAGCTTTCACCAGGGTTATAACCCATTTTAATGTTACATTTTATGATTTTGTTTGATTACTTTGTCAACTACTTGATCTGCATGCAACAGAAGCGACTTCCAGAAGTCTTTACAGATTTTTTACGCAATTTCGGTTACCCTGGCTCCAAATCATAATCGTTCCTACTTGGGGTATCCCTGTCAACAGTCTTGTTATATGGGCATACCTCTAGTTTACAAACTTGGTTGTTGTTTGGATCTGTGCTTTGGTTTGATGCGATGCCTTAGAAGATATACCACTTTTTTTTCACTTTTTTCACCAATTTTTTATCAATAACTGCTACGACTAGCCCTACTGCAATTTTGATAGCTAGTTGAAACTTGGACAATTTCCTTCAGAAATGTTTACTTTTCATATGCTAGCCTGTTATAGTTTGGAATTATAAAGGTTTAGTCAAAGTGATGCGTGATACTTGAAATTTGCAGACGAAACGTAAACAGCCCCACTTTAAGACGCATGGCCTTATTTGAATACTTAACCACATTTCATCAGAAATATGCCAATGATAGTTTTTCATGTAGCGAGGAATTTTGCGTATCCGATGTACCATTTCAAAGCTACATGTCAAACCAGTCACCCTAACCAAATGGAACACACACAGAAGGAATTTCAAGAATGTCTGAATTGCTCATTTGCATCCTAACCCGAAAATATCATGCACTTACAATCCTAAAAAAAAGATGCATCCTTATGGCTTTCATCTGGCAAGGAATTTCCGATCTACCTTTTCAAAGATACAGCCAAACCAGTCCAAACTTAAATTCATCATATACAAATACCTAAATTTTATAATATATGTCATTCAATTTGGCAACACTTTATTTGAAAAAATCAGTGAACAGGATGTAAATTTGTCTATATACGATTCGGGAAAGGATGCCAAATGCCTAATTTGTCAAATTTTCCAAGAATTGTTAACAGGCTGGCGACGCAAAAAGACGTCTTTTGCCCAATTTTGCTCTATCAGCTTGTATATAGCAATATCAGCGCAGTGAAGGCCAATTTGGCCAAACGATGTTTTTTTAAGAAATGACATGAAGTTTATATGTAAAGTCCTAATCTTAAAGGCTCGTAACTTGAATAACTGAGCTAACTATGTACATATGAACTGTCATCATGAGATATATCTCTTTTAAAATACAGGCTTTTGCCAGAAACAATGGACAGATCTCCGCGTTCGACATCCCCATTTAAGGACCTGTCATACAAACTATGTCCAGATGAAAGAATTTTTTTAGCTCACCACTATAATGCAAGCTATTGTTTGGATGTGTTGACTCTATCTATCTATCTATCTATCTAGCTGGTTAACACTTGCCATACTTGTCTTGTTGCCAATCGCTTGGGCCTCTTGGCACGAATATCGTCAACATGAATCATTAACCCAAGGCCCATGTGGGGTTTCACAGATTTGGTCACAGGTCACGTGGCCTATTAAAGGGGCATCTTTGAAATTATAAATTCCTTCTGTGCCACACCAATTTGCTATATGATCCTAGAGTTGGTCAGAGAACCGCTGACCAAGTTTGTTTTTTGGTTTTTGAGCTGTAGGGTTGATGTGAGGTCCATATGGGTGTTCACAGATTGGGTCAAAGGTCATGTGGCCAAATTAAGGGGCCATCTTTGAAAATCTATAAATTCCCTTCTTGTGCACCAAATAAAATTGCTATAATCCATCGCCTTGGTAGCGAAAATCGGTCAGAATATCACTGACCCAAAGGCCCATGTGGGGTGTTCACATATGTGGGTCAAAGGGTCACGTGGGCCGATTAAGGGGCTTCTGTTTGAAAATCTATAAAATTCCTTCTTGTGCGCCACAAATCT
Organism: Ophioderma brevispina; assembly: GCA_023653785.1. Taxonomy (NCBI): domain Eukaryota; kingdom Metazoa; phylum Echinodermata; class Ophiuroidea; order Amphilepidida; family Ophiodermatidae; genus Ophioderma; species Ophioderma brevispina. The sequence goes on from JAMKCH010071525.1 coordinate 6,278, forward strand.
GCCTATAATCACTATAACTGGGTTTAGAAGAACCACTGACCAAGGTCCATATGGGTGTTCACAGATTTGGGTCACAAAGGCATGTGGCCTTAAAGGGTCATTTCTTGAAAATCTATAAATCCTTCTTGTGCCACAAATCATCTGGGCTATATCACTATCCTGGTCAGAGAACCGCCGAACCAAGGCCCATATGAATGTTCCGCAGATTGGGTCACAGGGTCCCATGGGCCGCTTAAAAGGGGCCTCTTTTGAAAATCAAATTCCTTCTGTCCACAAATTCAATTGCTAATAATCACTAGACTTGGTCGAACTGCTTACCCCCGGTCTGTGGGGTGTCGCAGATTTGGGTCACAGGTCTGTGGGCCGATTAAAGGGGGCATTGTTTGAAATCTTTAATTCCTTCTTGTGCCACAATAGACTTGGTTAGAAGACCCACTGACCCAGACCATATTGGATTTCCAGATATTAGGATCAAAGATCTGTAGACTGATTAAGGGCATTCTTGAAAATAGTATACATTCATTCTTTGTGTCAAAGTCAATTGCTATAATCACTAGACGTAGAAGGAGAACTGTTGTCACACTTGCCTAAATGCTCATGTTGCAAATGCTTGGCTGATTTCAGCCGGAATCTTCCGATAATACTGATCGAAGGCCCATGTGGGGTGTTTACAGATTTGGTTCAGATGTCCTGAGCCGATTAAAGGGGCATCCCTTTGAAATCGATAAATTCCTCGTGTGCCACAATCAATGCTAAATCATAGACGTAGTCAGAAGACCCGCGGACCCAAGGCCCATATAGGGTGTTCAATAGATTTGGGTCCAAGGCTCGCATGGTCCGATTAAAAGGGATTCTTTAAAAAATCTATAAATTCCCTCTGTGCCTCACTCATTTCCTTAATACCGAACATGCTCAGAAGAAACATTTATCCAACGGCCATATGGGGTGCTCATAGATTTAAGTTAAAAGTCACGTGACTGATTAAAGGGGCATCATTTGGAATATAAATTCCTGTGCAAAATCACTTGTTTATCATAGATTTGGGTGGGGAATATAATGTAAAACTGGCAGTGCTACGTCATGTTTCTTACTTATGCTATGTTGGACTTCGCAGATTAATAATCCTGCCATCAATGTTTTGCCCCCAAGTGGTGTGCCCACTACTAATACCTGCGAGCTACAGCACCATTGTGCTCTTGTTTCAATATTACATCAAAGAATAAAGTCTAAATTTTCAAGGATCATAACTTGAAACTGAGACCATCCAATGGATCTGCATCCATAGAGATTCTCTTTATTACTCTTGCCTGAAAAAAAATGACGGAGTTCTGCCATCTGAAAGTCCCACATAATGAACTGTCAGTATGAAACACAGTTCATATGGAAATATTGATTTAGCTACATTACACATTACAGCAGAATTGAAAATCTCACTTTAAGGCTCATAACTTGAAAACTAAGCTACCTATGCACATATGAACTGCATCATGAGATAGAGCTCTTTAAAATACAGCTTTTCCAAAAAATATGGACAGAGCTCCGCCGTCTGACAGCCCCATTTAAGGAACTGTCAGTGGGAACTAAGTCCATATAGATTTTTTTTAAATGCACGAAAAGTATTAAAGCTTGAAAACCTTAAAACAAAACCACTATAACAATTCATTGTTTGTAGGTCTATCCCTTTGCACCGTTTAAGTTAAATTGTTAAAATACCTTCAGAAGACATTTAGCATACAGCAGTTAAATGGTTAAATCAAAATATTAATGTGGGTGAATTATCCGAAAGTCGGCAGAAAACAATGTCGGAAACCATTTGAACAGATTTTATAAATTGAAAATATTTCAAATCTATGTTCTCTTATTCACTTTGAAAAGATATTGACTTCTTTCCTGACCTTTACTGTTCTGTATTTACTTATTTTCTGACTTTTTATACACTTTATTTTTATTTTAGTAACGCGACCATTTTCCGTATTTTTTTACCGGGAACACGTACGTCCGTATTTCGCATCGTTTTCCGTACGAAATACGGAAAATCCGTACTTGTTGGCATGTCTGCACATGCAATAACAAGAACTAGAAAAACCCTTTCAATGAAAACATGGATACTATGTGAGATATCTCTATTGATTTTAATACCTTTGTTGCGGTATAATTTGCCCACTTGGGTAATTAACTAGCTCAAAATGCTACTTGGATTAAAAGTCGGGAGACAAGTGACGTGGAACTATCATTTTTACTCTGTTTCATAATGATCAATGTGATCAAAAACTTGTCAACGAGGTTTGATTGCTTAGGAAAAATGTTTCCTCTTGGTCAAATGTTGGGATGAAGAGCTATCCCCCCAAATAATGAAATATTTTTCAATAATGAAAATTTTTCTAGCGTAAGAAACTGGACCGTCGGGGGCGACTGGAAACTAACAATTTTCATTTCATTCTCCTAGTGGTCGATCCAGTACCCTTTACGAAGCCGATTTTTCTGAACGGAGGAAACAATGGACCAACCTATGTGCTCTTCAAATTCCTTTTTTAGAACATACTTACAGTTTTCCTAAACGTCTCCAGCGAGCAGAGTAAAGCCAAAGTAGCAATTTCTCTGAATAGTAACTATGTCTAATTGTTGGGGTAAGCATGCCGAAAATGCTGAAATACTTACCCAAGGTACCTACACTCGGCTGCATCCTCCGTTGACAATGGGGTCGCTGCTGCTTTTCGTTTACCATCCGGGATTTTGCTGTCAATTTGCATTGAATGTTGCGCATATGCAAATCGTATTGTTTTTTACAAATCCAGGCACTTTGGTCGCCAGCGAAGTGGCGATACCCATGCGCCGCCATTGGAAATACATTTTTTTTTCAAAACAGAATGTTAACAATTTAGGTACATTATCTAAAATTCTTTTAAGTCTTAACGTAAAGACTCGATGAATGAAAATCTTTTAACTGATAAAATTCATTACTGGTCTCATGTACAGAAGATTTACCTAACGTTGAGCTAGACTGCTAAACCCTGTGAGTCATTGTCTTAGGCACAGCGAGTTGATTGGTGACTGTGTGACATGATGTCCCTGCTGGGTAGTCTGCAATATCGCATCACCTAAGTGCTCCAAAAAGAGCCTATGTTGAACGAACGGAAAATTTAACCAGGGACGGCGGCCTGTCACGCCGATACGCCATAGACCTGAGTGACCTCTATACAGGTCAATGGCCAATGGAGCGTCTGGTTATAGATACCCTCGTGAGATGTAACCACATGCCGCTGCTTCGATAGAATCCTGGTCAAGGCCGATGAAATTGGCCGGTTTTTTTCCTTCCAACGTGAGTAATCGCATTGATATTAGAGACCCCAAGTCCTTATTTTAACCTTAATCCCGGTAGTACTGCTCAATGGGCATGATGTGTGACCAAACGTCTGCATTCATAATTGCTTCTGGAAATGTACGTAAGCTTTTTCATTTTCGCCGGGATCCATATTGCCCGCACCCAATGTAGACCTATGGGGATAAAATTAGGGTTGCGGTACCGACACTAGTGGGACCCACAATAATGTGGTGGTGAAATTTTATTCCCAATAATTGTGACTCTCACATGACGTTTCTTTTACAGTAGCCTTAACAGTCTATATGTGAATGTCCCAAACATTATGTGTATCACTGTGACATTTTTGTGAAGCCTTCAAATTTCGACCACTGACAAAATGTCACCTGTCCAATTTTCATATTAACTCTCCGGTGCTTTTCGCCCACACTCTTCTACCTACCTTTAGCACCAGTAATAATCCAATTTTAAAAATACAGCTAAAGCTGTCTTAGCACCTGGCAAGACAAAATCAGGACTTAGTCACGGTCGAATCTTAAAGAGACATGCGATCTTCCAGAAAGCAGCGCCCCCAGTTTTTTTTTTTTAGAACCCGGGGATTTTGCATATGTGGAAGTCTTTTCATGTATTATATCAAACTGAGTGAATAGCCGAATCCGCCGTCTTTATGTAATAACTATTAATGATCTAGTTAGGAACTTAAGGGATGGGGAAGGGGGGAGGAGGAAAAAGAGGAGTGAAAAATTCGGTGTGGGCACGACTGTAAGGTGCTCGAGAAAAAGTGACAAGGTATGTGCAAGGAAAGTGCTAGGAGGATGGGGAAAAGTACAAGGGTGGGAGTACAGAAACAATGGATGGCAAGTCACAGTGGGCAAAGAGATCTGACGAACTACACCAAGCTTTCGACTGCGTGACATAGTCTTCTGTGAAATGTACTTGTTTGTCCAATAAACTTTCAAAATATTCTCAGTACGGTGTCTAACAGCGATTCCGTGCAATTTGAGAGAAATTTTTATTCTAACAAAATTCTCCTGTCAACTTTAAGGACAAGTCTTGAAATTTCATAAATATCCTTCATAAAAGTTGAATATCTTTACACTATCCCTGTTTGTTGATAACACTCTAAGAATACTTTCAAGGTGGAAATGAGGTAATATTTATGTATTCGCATGAAGCGTGAAAATTCTTTGGATAAAAAAAATAAGAATGTGAGACAAAAATGTTAATATCAGTTACACACTATTTTGCATGACTCCTCCATTGAATTAAGTTAATGGCATTTTCATAATTGTACTAAGGGGAGTCATGCTCAGCAGGACTAGTGGTGACATTTAACTCTAAAAATAAAATTTACATTGAGTTTTGAAATGAAGATGACACATACACCATTCTTTTTAGTACCATGTTTAAAGCCTGAATCTTCCCCTTTCATTTATCTCAAACTATGTTTTTCCATAAACGCCATGCGTTTTAACTTCGCCGAATTTTTGTGTCCCATCCCATTTTTGAAATTTGCAACACGTTTTTTCCTTCAAATGTCATATCTTTCAAACTTTACCCCCCACCACATAAAAGTAGACATTTTCTTGAAAGGAATTGAACAGGAATCAAAACAAAAACAATCAGAACTATTTCAGGTGTAGTTTTAATGGCTACATTTATTTTAATGAGGCAAAAATGTCAACTGAAAGTGACCCATGTTTATAATGTCCAAAAAAACTTATGTGACAATACACCTATGAAGCTGATTTTGATTTCATCTTGCTTGCAGCGAGACTAGGCCTTTCCAGCATAATAATGTGGTAGGGGGTTATCACTCACAAAAAATGATATACTTTTTTCAAAAAATGACCAAAATAAAACATGCGTTTTTTGCAACTTCAATAGACTTCAAAACCATCCTCCCACAGGGTTTTCTTGTCATATGTACAATATAAGGGATTTTATCTTTTAGAATAAACTTCAACTTTGTTGAAAGTTTAAAATGGATTTGCACAAGTCGCCGAATGAGCAAAGAGATCAATGATGAGCCGTGCATTGTAACCTCAACATTGTTTTCGATAAAATACAAAATGTATAAGGGACACATCATAAGTGTCAACCAGCAAATTTAAATTTCTTCATGTCTATACACTGCTACAAGATATTAACAACAGAGTTGTGTGTAAAGTTAAGTACAGTAGTCAGGACATCTAGGAAGATTTGAATGTTTTTTTTGTGTTTCTAAATTGGAATGGAACACATAAGGCCATGCACACTTGATTTTTGGTTCTTTTGGAGTTTAAAATTAAGACGCGTGAGAATCATTATTAAGTATTTTTTTCAATTCATTATTGACTTTCAATTGTACATTAGCAACTATGTTTCAGCGATTTGCATAGAAAAAAAAGCAACCAATTCCTGTATAATTCTCATACGTTCTATAAAAGACTAAATGAATCAAAGGACATATATTCTGAAAGAAATTGCAGAGACTGACAGGGGCCGATTTTTTAGCCATTCCCCCTATCCCCCGTCCCCAACCCTACACCCACCTACCCAAGTCCTCCTTCTCTCCTAACATCTTGGGGCGGGGGGGGGAGCCAAAAAACCAACAATATTATTACAACTGGCCAAAATATTCAGCTTACAATCTGTTGATTTTTTGTGTACTGCCCCCACAAATAAATTATGGATTTCCACATACCTCTAACACCCCTCCTCCCCAAAAAAAATGTTCATCAGTTTGCACTATATCCGGGACTAATATCCACCAATAATTTATGATATGATTGAGACCAGAAACCAGGTTGATGTTTTGATACAGAGGGTGGTAATGTATACCATTGGAGACAAGTTATTTCTGGGGGGTCACAGGACCAAAAAGCTTAAAAAACAAGCACTTTAAAGAGGGAAATTTTGGTGTACCTTATGGTCGGACATGTAGATGGAAATTGTGATATTGATCTCTCTTCTTGAATATCTGTCAAAGAGTTGGTGATTCGTTATGGTGAACTATAAAATGCGGATTACTGTTTTTTTATTCTAATGAAACCTGTGAATAATTTGAGACCAATTCACACTAGATATAGGCCTTTTTTCACCACGTGTGGGCAGTTTAAACTATACCAGAATATGCATATAAATATTCATCTTTGTGCGCCTGAAGAACTAAGTAGTTACAAATTCTATACCAGAATAATTATGTTATTTTATCAATTTGCAGTGAGTGCGCCATCTGAGAAACTAATAAGTCAACTTTATTTTGGGATTATAATTTATAATAACTGACAGAGACCTTCACCCTGGAATTCCAAAGTGTGGGGTAGGATACACTGCAATCTACGTAAATTGCGCTGATAGTAGGGCACCCACAGTGACTGTTACTGTTGATTTGAGTCCCATATGGAATAGAGAGAGAGGAAAGGAAAAAACTAAATGGAAATTCAGTTATTTACAAATAATGAATTATACAAAATAATGAATTATTGGACCCGGCAGACAATTCCGACCCGGCCGGGCAACACGAAAACTAAAAATCAAGTGTGAGGGCCTAATATCGGTTATAGTCGGAATGTGACAAAGTAAAAATCCGTGGCGAGATTTAATAAGTTCAATCCCAAAATACAAGATACATCCGTTGGTATGATAGCAGTAGCTTTCAAAATTTGGTTGTACTGATGGAGGAGTGCCTGCCTGGAGATGTTGCTATAATGAATAAGATAATAAGAATGTTAAGAATGGTGATCCACATAGAAGATGCTCATGATAGGATGCTTACAATCTCTGTAGAGCGCGCATTTTGTTAATCCAAGGACAACTACCAACATGGCCTTACTTTTCAACAGGCGATGGACGCGTCTTGCAATATTGATTATTTCTCATTCAAGATAATGAAAGAGCTTATCAACAAGTTAGAGTTGAGAAAAAGGCCTGACTACAGGTGTCACATAGATTTGTAAAGGGACAAGCCAATTTCAAGGCAATTTGTCAATTGTGGTATGATGAAGCGTACGATCACGGCAATTACATGTTAAAGGATAGGGCCAAGAATGGAAAAAAAATTTAGGGCCATCAAGGCAACTGGTACGGGCACCGAAGGCAATTGCCTTCGGTTATTTTGCGCATGTGACTGATTGGCAATACCTCTAGACCATAGATTCTCTTGTGGCTCGTTGAACTACGATAGAGTAGAACTAGAAATCCGAGAGTTAAACAACATTCGGCTCTACAAAAAAGAAGACAAGAATAGGATTTCTTGTGACAATGTGATGGAGAGACATCAAGAACATGTCACGCCTATTAGGGAACTTAGACGGACAAGGGCTACATACTCATAGACAGTGTACTCAACAAGTTCAATCAAAATAAAGGAAGCGGAAGCGGCGTGTTCTTCAGCACCCACTAAGAAGGGATTTTCTGGCAAGAAAAATCTAGACCTTGGAACAATGAGATTGCAAAAGAGAAAG
>JAMKCH010071532.1:0-87660 GCA_023653785.1 Ophioderma brevispina
CCGGTCACTTAAGTAAGTACAACAAGTAGTTATGAAGTGAAGGGTTAATAGGTTACTTACATAAGGAATTGTCTTTCGTTCATTTGATAATTCGTAATACCGCTTATTTTCGCATCTATTCATTGTTTCATTTCATTTTATTTGCCATATAAAAACAAACATAAACAAAGTTATACAGATATTAATAAGCTAATGACTGAGTTAATAGTTAGCTCTTTGTGCAGGGAATCTGCAACATCGTTATTGAGAGCCTTCGAGACTCCAATTGGTCAGAAAACTTCCACTCAGTCTTGTAAATCACTGACGCGAACTTTAAAGCATATGAGCCATTTCTTGAAACGTACCTGAGGTAAGCAATTCGTCAAATGGATAAAATTGCCGATGGATCTGTCGTAGCAGCACGTGGTCTTTTTGCTTGACTTAACGCCGCATAGAGAGACAGTCAAAGATAGAAGGGACTTATTGTATTTAGATTGACCGATTTTACGCTTATTGCGTGAAACTGTAACAAGTTGGCCTCAAAATAGAATTATATAATAGCATGTATTTCTTGCTTATTTTCATATTCTTTCAAATGAAATACCATAGGCATAGCGAGCGGAGGGTGCCCCCCCCCCGACACTTATGTTCCGTCGTACATTACTGTCCGTCGGCATTTTGTCGAAAAAAACTTGTTTTGATGATTATTCTATTAGTAAGGACGACGTTTTCACTTAGGGTGTGATTTATTACATTTGGTAGGCATTTTAAGGATGCCATAAAAGGTCTCTTAACTGCAAAACTATCAAAGCATGATTACCATATTTCATTATCTTTGCTGCTATATTCGCGAAAAAATATAGCGTAAATATACGCGATGCTTTAGAAACAGAGACTGGCATCAGTATGGATGCCACTAGGGATCGAATGTTACGATGATTTCCAGCTTACAAATTGATAACACACTTGTTGTCCCCTTAGAGTTAACCAAGCTACCCACTCATTTCTATGAAACGGCTTGCATCCAGGGGAAAATTTTCATTGAGCGACGAACACTACGTATGGTTTGTCACGATTTATGGTTTCGTCACAATTTTAGATTGACACTAGAGCTGAGTGTGCTTTTGCAAGAGCACGAAAGTTAGACGTTTGTGAACTTTGACCCAAAAGAGTGGGTTGTAGAAGAGTCACAATATACATTTTCATCTTTCATGGAGTTCTAAAGATGCATATGGCACGCCACGCATGGACAAAATCCCCAGCGAGTAACCGCACCACGCCGAGTTACCGCGCTTCTAACCCCAGTTTGCTCGCTACACTCCAATTTAAATCCCTACTCCTCGAGTTTACATCGCCGCAACCGAGTTTCCGTCCACTACACCTCGAGTTTCCAGCGTACCCCCTCGAGTTCCGTCGCTGCAGCCTCGAGTTGCCATCGCTACACCACAATTTCCCGCGCTACAGTTCGAGTTTTCCAGCCTATACCTCCGTTTCTGTCGCTCACCCTCCAGGTTCTGTCGCTATATATCGAGTCCCCGCCGCTATGGCTCGAGTTTGCAACGCTACACCTCGAGTTCCCTTCGCTGCACCTCGAGTTTGCAGCGCTACACTGCGAGTTTGCAACGCTACACGTCGAGTATATGCATCGCCACGACTCGAGTTTCGAATTACAGCGCTTCTACTCGAGTTTACATCGCCGCAACTCGAGTTTAAATGAAAATTTTCATCAAGGAGAGAGGAGGAATATGAACTTTAAAATGGGAAAAACAAGGGGGAATCCGATTTTTTTAAACAGAAGCGAGGGGGGAATGCGAAATGTTGCACCACAAAATGTTGAAATCCTCCATCCCGGGGTGAATCCAGCAGCACCAGTTTAGAAATAGGAACGATAAGGCCGCCTAATGCTCGCTTTCTAAAACTCATTTTCCTATGCAAATTTAGTAGAAAATATTTTAAATTAGTTTACTTTTTTAATGCTTTGGTATAATCAACCCTTGCAATGTTAGCTTTCCAAAACACATTTTCCCATGCAAATTAGAAACAATATGCAATTTGTAAGTGTTTCACTTTTTAATGCTTATAGGTATAATCAACCGTTTTAAAAAGTAAATTATTGATGGTTAGGTTTTGCTTGAATGAATCATCAAATGGGCCCGGGGGTGGGTGCGGGAGGGTGACCCTTGCAATGTTCGCTTTCCAAAAGACATTTTGCCATGCAAATTGGATGGAAACAATTGGTAATTTGTAAGTGGTTCTAGGTATGATAAGTGGTATTAGGTATGATCCAAAATAACAGGAGAGCAAAAATGAAACAGAGATAGCCATATCTATGAAACTGTGATATTGTTGCTGACTAAACTCATAATTGAGATTGATGAAGGTTTAAAAACGCGCCCATATGTTCGTAATGCCCGTTTCCCAGAACATAAGACCCTGATGGCGCTTCTGGGGTAGCTGCTCTTTAAATTAATTCTCGGCGAGTTTAAAAATCTCAAGCAGTGCTGTAAACTCGTCGAGTTGCGGCGCTGTAAACCTTGGATTTCGGCGCTGTAAACTTGAGGTGTAGCGCTGTCAACTCGAGGCGTAGCTCTTGTCAACTCGAGGTGTAGCGCTGCAAACTCGCAATGTAGCGATATAAACTCGAGGTGTAGCGCTGCAAACTCGCAGTATAGCGCTGCAAACTCGCAGTATAGCGCTGCAAACTCGCAGTATAGCGCTGCAAACTCGCAGTATAGCGCTGCAAACTCGCAGTGTAGCGCTGCAAACTCGAGGTTTTGTGTGTTGTTGTGTGTCTGTTTGGTGTATGTGGTTTGTTGTAGCGATCCAGTAGCGATGCAACTCGGGTTGCGGTTATGTAAACTTGAAACTCGAGGTGTAGTGATGAAGGAGGAAAAATCGGGTTGCGGCTATGTAACGCGAGGAGTAGGGATGTAAACTGGGGTGTAGCGAGGCAAACTGGGTAGATAGCGCGGAACTCGGCGTGGCGCGGTGATACTCGGTGGGGATTTGTCGTGCGTGGCGTGCCAGAATGCACAATTCAGTTGGCCATTTGACCTGTTTTCTTTTATTACCAAATGTTTTGACCGCTGTGACCCAAGGATTGCCCCCATGTGCCCTGAGGATGAGCCCCATTGATACTAGATATAGATCATTCATTATTGCATGGAATTTTGTAGCACAAGAACGATTTTGAAAACTTGACAATTTCGAAGAATTTTGAGCTTGACCCCCGAACCATAGGTCCTGTGACATAGTCACCATCAGCGTTGTCACCTTCAATCATTGCTCTATTTGATGATATTACTTACACCCCTTTTAAATTTTTAACACGCATTAAGGTTTTTGCTTTGTGTCCCTCAGAGACATTTGACCGATAGCACAACCGCATATAACGTGTGTCATGGTCATTACTCTGAGGTTGAGTTTGGATATCAGAAGTCAAAAACGTTAATGAGGAGGTTGATACGAGAGAAAGACAGAAAGAAACGGCCAAGAAACAATAAGTTAGGCAAAACGCCTAACCTAATGAACTAAACATTTATCCAATTAAACAACTGTTTTTTTTTAAACTAAAACAATACATTTAAGGCTAAACAATCGGTTTTGTGCATATTACAATAATTCTTCTCAACATAATAATCACTGTGTGAAATAGCGAAGTTCAAATCGAGTGTCATTCATAGAAATCAAAACCTGAAATAAAATCCGGATCCGTATTCTCTGTTTTTAACATTATCTTTGGTACGGTTATACTAAACACCCCATAAATGTAGACATCAAAAAACTAAAAGTCCAGTCATTTCAAAACTGGAATTTGAGCATTTTATAGGGGCTTTGTTCGAGTGACAAATGTTATTTCATCAAAAAGATGTGTATTTCAAAATCTCCTGAGTCAGCCTTTAAAGCAAGGTAATGATTTATGGAAGATTTCAAAGAATTTACTGTGGTCTTAATAGAAAAACAGTCACCAATATGCCTTTTCAATTCAAGTTACTCATAAAATGTAACCAAAATTCCAAGAAGGTAAAATATTTACAAATTAAATCATAGTTTTCAGCTCTAACCTCAATCATAAAATACGTTCATAGCCACCATTTAGAAACTCTTGCAGACAGGTTTGATAAAGTGAGCATCCCACAATTTCGTAAGGTATCTGTTTTCTGATTATAGTGTTGGTAAGCAATTTAGTAATAGCGCTGAAGTATGCGTATACCTCGTTAATGCAATTATAACCATATCATACCGATATAAGCAGAACCATAAGTAAGATTGGTACGGCAATGTGGTATACATTAAAATAGCAAAAACCACCGTCGTTCTTTTTTCAGTAAACAAGGCAATTTCCGCGCCAATGACATTTTGGCACGACCTACGATCACGCCTGTGTAAACAAACGTAGATGCCAATATATTGCCGAATTTCCGAGTTTTTATTAATGAACATTGAAATATAAATATGCCAAATCGTATTATGTTCATGTTAATCAAATAAAGCAAAATTTTATTGAGGGGAAATTTTGTTACTGCCTGTGCTGTGTATTTCATATAAGTCAATAAAGATTCATCTTCCGACGGAGGAAACTTTACCAAATACCTATATGAATTTTGTTTTAAATGGGCTGTACTATTTCATCTGCTGAATGTTAGCTAAAACATCAAATGCTTTTCATTCCAGAAACAGTTTGATCATCATCATAGTATGTGTGTTGCAAGCCGTTTTGGTACGCGCCAACAAATTAGCATAGTCGTCCGAGTGTAATCTCTCCCTTTAATCCGTTAAACACAAACGAACAATATCAGAGGGTGTTTTGATTAAACCCATAATGCATTGCAATGTATCTATACTGTACTGTACTTAACACATATCAGTACTTAGGGATAAAAAGTGTTCAAAAAGTTTAAGAACCACAAGACATTTCATGATCATGCTATTCCTCACTCTTCCAATGGAAGACTCTGAGTTTTAAAGTCTAATACTGGGAGCATAGGACTATTCCAAATGGATCGGATAACTTCTTTTGAAATGCGTACCCTCTGTATGGAAAATATGTATACAGTCTTCTAGAGTAATATATATTCATTCTAAATCCAATGAGCTATTAATTATGGATACTTAAGATAAATAAATTTTTAAGTCGTGAAAGTTATGTCTCTAAAAAAGCTATAGGACAAGGCAATAGCTTTAACTAAACCTCTGTAATCAATGCTTGTAAAACACCATATGGAAATCAGACAATGATCGATCACCCACCTTTAAGACTACACTCTATTTTTTTTTACTCAACCTGAGTATTTTTTTACTCCTTATGGTAGTTAAAAAGTCAAAGCTCTTTTGTTGAGTAAACTTGACTCAACAAAGGTTAAGTAGCAGTTTTACTCTTCCTTGTAGTAAACAAGGAATATTTGACTCAACATTTGTTGAGTAAAATTTTACTCCGCTTTACTCAACAGTTTAGCTGTGACATTTTTTACTCAACAGGGTGATAAAACTTTACTCAACCCACAAGGAGTAATATTTTATACTGTATTTGAGTAGATTCCTTGCTCAACTGTTGAGTAACATGTTTTGACTCAACTGATGTTGAGCACACTGTTGTGTCCAAATGTTAGAAAACATAATTTACTCAATTGACATTGAGTATAATACTTTGAATACAGGTATAAAGCAAACCGTTATTTCATCAGAAAGCTACATGTTGCTCACCAGGTTGATTAAAATGGCTTATTCAGTACACTCGAAACTTCCAGATATTTTGACTTGATTTCTGTAAAAGAACTACTCTTTCAAACATCAAAAGGACATAAGCAAGATTAACTTAACTTTGGTATTCTTGGTATTTAAAAAATAACACAAAATCTACAAGGACATATTTTCATTACTTTTACCTTTTTCTAAATTCATGATATGTAGATGCACCTGCACGTCGTGTAGTCGTATACCGATGTACAAGCACCAGTAAAACTATAGGTTATAAATTTGTCGAATCTGGCCAGCATTTCCGCGACACCCCAGCTTGTCATCAGCCGTTGATATGTCCGCGGCAATTCTTGGGCTGCACGTGTATGGGGTCGTCAACGTTGGGTAAGATCAGACTCAACACGTTGTAATTTCTGATCCGTCACTGCCGGGTCAAACACTTTGTCAGCAACGTTGAGTGAGATTTCTAATACTGCTTTACTAACAGGATTTCACAGTTTTGCTCGGGTGAAAGGTAAAGCGGAAATGTGTGTTTTACTCCTGCTGATGAAATCTTGGACTCAACCTTTTACTCAATACGCTTTACTCACAGCACTGAGTAAAATAGTTTGTGAGTGATCTTAAAAATATATCATCTTAATTAAAAAAATCAAACAAGCCTACCAAAATGACTTGAATTTTATAGATATGGGATATAATCTAACATACACTTTATGGTGTTTTTAACCCTAGGCTACCTGAGCCATTTTTTGTAACAAAAACTCCCGAAGGGGGGGGGGTGTCGTGATTTTCGGTACTGAACACCCGATTCCTGTAAATTTGGTACCAAAGGAGAGAGCTTAGAGTTTCTTCTTTCCATTGGTATATTGGTACCAAAATAAGTACTAACACATCCCCATTATGACGTCACCATGACGTCATATGGTGAGGAAAATTACGAAAATACTGAATATAGGGTGAAAAATTGATATTTCGCAATTTTATGCGACTCAAACACCCTATTATAGCTAAAAGGATTTCTTTATATAAAACGAGCATTTCCCACAAAGTAGAGTCAAAAACCGCATGAAAATCTGATTTTCCTGAAACGTGTTTGGCGAAAATTGAATTTTTCACTGTGTGTGGTCTATGGAAATGCCAGTTTTGCTGACCGGCGAAAACGTTATGAAGTCATGGGACGTATATGCTAGGCATGTGGTACTCTTTTGGTATCAAAGGAAAGAGGAGGACCATAGCTATCTATTGGTACCAAAACAAGTGTAAGTGATGTATGTGTTGTGTAGGCATGTTGGTACTTCTCTTCCGGAGGGGGGGGGTGGTTACCACCCCCCTCCCTAGCGATCACTTGGATACCTGTATCTACCTATACCCCGGTGGATGTTTGTTTGGATTAAAAGGAGCGGAACAATGTCAATGACAATTACATTAAAAATTTGGCACCCAAAAAAGGGGGTTTAGCAAGCGGGGAAAAAAACGAAGGGGGGGGGTGGTAACCACCCCCCCCCCTCGGTAGACGAGGGTAAACGCAAATGTACCACAACTCATCATCGACAAAAAATATAGGATTGGTGCCATGGTTGAAAAAGTGGTGTTATTCCTTATAAAGACAGAGTAAATTCATGTTTTGCGTACATATATATTGCTTCAGAAAGCTAATAGATCTTGAAAGTAAGAAAGATTAAATGCCAATAAACTACGGAACACCTCATGGTACAAAGAAATATCTTGAATTAGTCAGGTTTAGTATCCCAATGTAAATCTGTTTCCCCAGACAAATAACAGAGAGTGCCTCGATTGCTTTCATTAATTACCGCCTCAATTGCGAAAACGTTGAGTATGATAGTGATGCCTCAAGATATGAAAATTTTGATAATGAACCTGAAGAAATGGCAAATAAATCTGACGAAAACTTTAATTACGTTCTTATTTTTGGTGCCTTCAAGCTCGGTAATATAAATGACAGTCTTGAGCGAGACGTGTCTTTAGACGTGAAACAGGAAGTTCTTTATTCAAAGATCGACGAACAAATAGGAAGTCCACGTATATATCAAAAGTGGCTCCATGATTTTTTTTAAAATCAAAAACCTCATATTGTGTATAGGAATTATTTGGAGTGTAACTAGTAATTTATTGAGGTATTGAGGGAGTATTATTGATGGATGGAGTATTTTAGAGGTAGTTGACGACTTACTGACTTGACTTAAGTACTTGTAGTACTGTAGTGACTTGACGTACTTACTACTTTACTTACTTTACTTACTTAACGACTTTACTACTTACTTACTTATTACTTATTTAGAATTTGTCTATTTTTTAGTAATTTTCTATCTTTAAAACCAACATGCAAAAAGATTATTTGTACACAAGGATTATATAAGACTTAAATACCGATCATTCGCCGAAAATAGAAGTTGTAAGGCGATAGTTGCCATATCACCCGCCAAATACTCCCACCAGTGCTCATGCAAAAGTTTCATGTTGAGGTCCATGATCGGCGCTATATCATCACAAATTATGGCTCGTCTTCCAAAAGATGTTTAACAATCGTTTTACTAAACAAGCGTTATCTTTGAAGTAGTGAGGTGGCTAAGTAAGAATGTATTAAAAAGCGTGAGAAAAATGGTATATTTTTATTTAAAGTAATATAGATAAGGATGTGTTCACAAATACCTTAAAAAGTTCAAAGTTTCAAAGCAAATCCTAAAAATAGTATTTGTACTGTAGAAATATTAGTAAGTACCAAGAATCTATCCTGTATTTGCTTTGAGAACTTTGAACTTTTCAAGATAATTTATTTATTTAATTACATTATTTGGCAATTTTGAAATTTGGAGACAAATTTGAAATTAATGAGCTTCGTACTATAGTTGAACAAATATACCCTCACCATTTACCTACCTCACTATTTTAGAGGAACCGGTTGTTTAATTAAAACTTAACAGTTGTTAAACACTTTTTTGAATACGGCAAGGCGTTTATGGAGCTTTTTTTTTAACAGAACATTCTATGTAGCCGCCAGAAGTAGGTTTAAAACTTCCACACCAACCAGTCAGTTGTGCAATAAGCACAATCTTGCGCTATGATTATTGTGGAGTTTCCCTAAACCTGACCCATCTGACACTTTTTCTGACAACTTATTGAATTCGGAAACCCTCACGGAATAAAGCACGTGTTTCATTCCATTAAGGTTTCCGAATTACATCTGTGTCAGAAAAACAGTGGGTCAATGGTAGGTTACGGAAAACTCCCGATTATTGTCATCACGACTTACACAACGCCTATTTCTCACACATAAAATTCAGACTTTTTTGTTAGCAAGAAAAAAATTCCGGTGTAAAGAAACTGAGTGTCCCCATGAGAGTGTCCAAGTACATAGCAACATGTAAGAATAAAACCCTGACCCTTGTAACGAGGCCAGTTGGGCAAGTGCTGAACAAATGATGCATACAGCCACGCAATGGGAACCAATATAACAAGGGTTGTAAGGACACTCGTCACACGGACACTGATATTATATGACACCGGGACAAAAAATTAACACTACTAGTAGAATGAGTTAATTTGTATTCATTGTGTGTATTCAATTATTCATCATTGTACGTGTGTTTTGGAACATTCCAAAACACTATTATAATCAATGTTTGGTTATATTTAAAAAAAAATCCACATTTTGTGCACGGCTGATTTTATTTGTGCTAAAAGGGTAGTAGCGGCCTCGGCATCAAAGAGATACCGGTGTTAAAGCAATTTTAGTCCGCCGGGAGCCACAGTCCGGGCTCCATAGACGACAACGCAATAAAGCGTAAAACTTATGTTGCGTGAAGAGTCAACTGAATCGAGTGCCCTATTCTTTACCATTGTAGCCGGATTGTGAGTACGGCGGACTATAATTTTTCTACACATGAACAAATACATGAATTCATTTTTTTTATTTCACATGTTATTATTTTTTTTTGTTACGTACCATTAATATATTCTAAATAGGGGAGCAATGAAGCCGCTAATTTAGAACAAAATTGCAACGATATGAGAAAGAAAAAAGAAAAGAAAAAAGAAACGATCACAATGTTATTTATTTATGATTTATTGATTTGTATATACTTTTTACCCATTGTTTCTTTTAAAACCCAACATACTAAAAGATTATTTGTACCGAAGGATTATAAATACATATCATTCGCCAGAAAATAGATAGTTTTAAGGAGATTAGATAAATTTATTTTATTTGGGAGGAATCATTTTTGCAGCCATGAATTCTCCTAACATCACATGCTTCCATCTCTTTATCAGAATAACCCATCCAAGACGGATTTGGAAACCGCTTTTCCCATTTTCAGCTCCATCTATGCATCTATCTTACGGCGGGAAATGTTTTTGACTGTCATCATAGGCTTATTGGTTGCAAGTTCATTGTTTGTAAAATCATCCGTGCCTCGTGTAAAGTGCGAGGGACACTTATATAATCCCGCCGGCGATTAGACTGCCCATATGTTTGGTTTTCAAATGACAAACATGTACGTGGGCCTCCCTGTTACACGCGTACTCAAGTAGGTAAATAGAATATACAAATTTAATAAATTTTGATATAGACTTCAATCCAGTTACGTGTTTGGTTAAACCGTCCCGACTGTCCAAGCTGATGTCATAACTAATTGTGCTTGAAATCGCATAGGAAATGGCCCAACTGGCAATAGATTTCGTATATTTCGAAGACGCCTTAAGACGTATTTTAAAGAGATTTGTTATGATAGGTTGAATTTGATATGAACAAAACTGTTCACATTTATTTCTTTGCAGTTATCAATAAGGCATATAGAGCATGGTGATATTTTTTCATCACCAATTTTATTCGCCACAGGATGACAAGGGTTGTTACGCCGCATTGAAAACTGGCTTCTCTTTTTGATATCAATTGATCAAAGAACCCGCCGCTAAAATGCACCCCACCTAAGATAAAATCAAAATCTCGATAATATTTAAGAGCTTAAGTATTCTTACATTAGCAAACATATGACCTACTGAAATTTAGTTTTCGTTATCGTTTTACAGAACTTTTTACTTTAACGTTGATATTCTTACAAGTGAATTCTAGCCGTCTCAAGGTGATCCGTTGTACAATTATACGAGTAAACAGTGTATGGGTAGATTATGGCGTCTCCAGTGCTTCAAAATAATCCCAGCAAATGTCGTAAGATCCTCCTCGTAGAAACGAGAGGATTTATTTCGATATTTAGACATATTTAAGGAATGTAAATGTCGAAGGTTATGAGGTTATTATCGGGTGATGGAGAATTATGGGTATACTCTCTTCTATTAAAGTTACACTGTTTTTCCGATAAATAGTCTAATGTTCCAGTTCATCGTGATTTATTAATTTTATTTCACTTCGTTATTCTTCATGAGTCGTTAAAGCGGTGTTTCTTTTATAATTATAAACTGAAATCAACTTAGTGAAAGGCATTATACTCTATATAGGAAAACAACGACAAGATTTGCTTAATATCACCAATGATTTATTTTTTTTCAAAACGCACTCTAAACCCCATTGTATTCCTAATGTTTCTGTAAGATCATTTCCCTTTCTGAATGCCCTTTATCGTGATTATATATAATACAAAACGAAATATACATTGATATTATGTGGAACGAACAAAAGCCAGCCTCTTTTATGATCAAGCACATGTATGTAGCATCGTACATTGATGTCTGTATTAAATGTCATGGTTCTGCGATTGTTATTTTTTCTTTTAAGTGACACTCGACGTCACCATTAAATGTCATTTGTCAATTTTGGCATATATAAATTGATTTAACACAACCACTTTAGTAGACGCATTCGAATAGCATCATTCCTGTCCATTCTTCAGAGGCGAAGACGGACACGTATTCGTTGAGGAAAGAAATGTGATGGACCTGCTTGCATGTTTAGAATAGACAAAACACATTGAAGACCCATGAACAAAGGAGGAGTTTTAGAAATAAAAAAAAAATGGATGTTGTACAATATGTTAACAGATATTCATTTGTACTGATCTTGACTTGCCTATTAATCAATACTAAATGAAGTATAACAATATATACATTAATTAGTTTCGCATATAATTAGACAAATAAAAACAAAATGATATGCTTATTCAACAACACAATGTTGTGTTTCTTAAAAAAATAGTTTCATAGTTGAAAACACAAACCAAGTTCAATGTTTCCGTCCTTGCGGAATTTGATAGTAATCTAATTAGCAAAATCCACGATAAATAAATCATCAACAAAATTTTGATTAAATAGCCTCAAGTATGTGGCCAGAGACTGATGTAGCGTCTAGTATATTTCAGCAACGCTGCAAGATTTAACCCCACGAGTGTCATTCAATTCACACGACAAACCTGCACTTCAGGCTCTTCTCCGACTGAAGCACAAGGCTCTTGAATATGCAATGGCAGTGTTGGAGAGGAGCTCTGGCACTCGTGTTCTGATTTGGTATGCGCCCAAAGTCTTGACTAAATCAACCAGCTTCAAGTTTTTTCATTGAACCGGTACTGATGCGTTTTAGAAGGACTTTACCAGCAAATGTATTCTACTAATGAATTTATCTAATGCGATAAGGACAGCACTGACCATTACCTTGTTTTGACAATATGTGTTATTCTAGCAAAACCAAAACACTAACGTAAAAATTGTACTACTGTCGATTATCTTCCCAAAATAAAATGATGCATGAGAAATATTCCATGGGCAATAAAACAAGACATGGATGGTAGAATGAATCGAATACTTTCACACACATTAATTATCCGAATAGTATTTTGATAACAATGAAAACCGTCCTCATCCAATCAATTGTCCGCGATTTCTAAAGTAACCTGGCAAAACAAACATTTCTATGACGATACTCCACCGTAAAATATAAATTACATTTTTCCGGTGAAAGGTTCTAGTGGCAGTTAATCACCTAATATTTAAAGTATCTCCTCAAATTTAACGTTTCGTATGTTATGCATTTAGGTTTCGCCAAGCGTTACAAATCAGCTCACTAGACTTCGTAAAGATTCTTATTTTGAAATTATTAATGTCGTCACATAATCTCGCTGGCTTTTAATGCGTAACAAACATGGCTACTCTGGCATTTGATCCACACCATTTTCCAAATTGGCACTTCAAAATGTGTCCTTGATGGTTACAAATGCTATTTATAACATCTATAAACCAGACAATGCGCGTTCTTACTTCCATTAAGCTTTGAATAGTTCAGAAAACTATCGCTACCCCTTGAGGCACGTTATAATTTAAACACAAACAAGAAATTGGAATA
Organism: Ophioderma brevispina; assembly: GCA_023653785.1. Classification (NCBI taxonomy): domain Eukaryota; kingdom Metazoa; phylum Echinodermata; class Ophiuroidea; order Amphilepidida; family Ophiodermatidae; genus Ophioderma; species Ophioderma brevispina. The sequence continues at coordinate 12,986 of JAMKCH010071532.1, forward strand.
AAATAAAATTACTAAAATTAATTTTCAACCGTAAATTCGCTTTCAAACGTAATTAAATGACGTCCAGAAACGCTGAATCAATTTCCTGAAAACTGTTTTGATTGCATTATAAGTTTCAAAATAGAAGTAAATGCTCACAAACAATATTTAAGTTGTTTAAAGCTGACGGAGAAAATCATATGATACAATTAAAGTTATTTATTTTATCTTCCAGATGGATGAGGCTGCCGCATATACAAAGTTGATTTTTAATGTGAAATTTACACATTAAATTTAATATCCAAGGATACCTTGCAAGTCTGTTTGAAATACACTTTCAAAAAAGTGACCTCTTTTCCAATTAGGAACACGAAATACCAACGAGCCAATTACGATGTAACCTAAAAGAAAATGCGCTTAAGTGCGATGAATTTTGTAGATAAGAAAATTCGATTAGTTTAATTGAACATGGTAATATTATCTAATACATATATTGTTTACTGCAATATTTAGGAATGTGGTACTATACAGTATTTGAATTCCGTATATGTAGTAGAAACGCGGCCAGTAAGTGACCCCTTACAATGAAGAAAGATGAGCGATGACTCGAACGGAATCGGATTCTCTCTTCCAATCCCTTTATCGTATGCCGGCAAACTACATCAATGGATCACACATACTATCTTGTTTCCTACCATGCATGATGCGTGTTACTTAACTATCAGCGTGTTTTAGGGCGCATTAACAGTTGAGTTCGTGGCATCCTTCTAAGGAAAAAAAAAACGCTTTTCAAGTTGCAAGTGTCACCGAATTTTAGGTGGGAAGGTCGCAGCGAGTTCAGTGCACTAAAGCGTCAGATAACACGTAGGATCTTAAAAAAGGTATAAAATTGCGAGAAATCATGCATATTTAATCCTCGAAGAAAGGACTGGGTTCAAATAACTTTCAGAAGCAAAATTCCAGTATATGTTGTATTTCGCACGTAGGCAATACAGAAAAGTGTAAAAAAGTATTTGCCTTTATTTAAAAACGCATCTAAATACCTTTGTCATCAGCTTCCGTGTCTTTGTCGTCTCTTGTTATTCTTTTTCACTCGCCTTGTTAAATAATTTTATTTATAAAATTGCTAAAGGGTACAAATACATTCCTTAACCATGAATTTTAGTATTTACGCATTCCATTTTTGTCCTTTCGATATTTCTTTAAGGTTTATCGTTACTCTAATATTTGTACTGGAACATGGGGGGGTCGAATTTTATTGAAGGATTTCGTATTTCTCTTCTCCATATTATTATACATTTAAGATAGAGGCATCCTCTAAATCCATTGAACTTCAATTTACTACAACTAATTCAGATGCTACCCGTCGTTTCCAAGATAATCCCGAGTCCAAATCAAGTTTAATTTTGGAAACCCGTAGGCTATGGTTAAAGTCTCAAAAACACGTTGCAAGTGTAGTACATTTACAGAAATATGACCCTGGAATGAATGTGCCTTAAATACTACGGAATGGAGATGTTGTGTGGATCTGGAGACGGCAGATTGCATACGGTGCAGCTACTTTTGAAGACGGTTAAAATCGCCTTCTTTATGCTCAATTTCAGATTGGGTCGTTGTATAAGTCAAGGTCTCCCTCCAAGATATCAAAGTTTCTTTGAAAAAAAAAAGTGTTAGGTCTGAATTGTGCATGTTGTTATTTTAACATCTTCTTTTGATGTCTATGATTACAAGGATATCCTCGAAAACAAAGATAGCGTACTTGATATTATAATTTGTGTGTATACGAATTATGAATCATTGTGCCCCATAAGCTACTTTCTTATATTCTGTCCGTTTACGGACGGAGGAAAATAAAATACAATTAGACGCACATGCAACACTAAGGCATACAGTTCTGAGATGCAAAAACTTCTCAACATTGTTTTAGATAAGCGTGGGGCTATGGGTCACGAATGTTCCTTTGAGCTTCAGGTACAGCATGCTGCCGTAAGCGTTATAGTGCACAATAAGATGTGTTTATCTTAATCGTACTACAAATAAAATAAAAAAAGACAAAACACAACAGTTGACATATTAAAGGAATTAGTGAAATGCAGGTACAACAAGTCCTGTGCAAGATATGACATTAAAAGTTGATCTTGAACAAACGTCACTTCCACAGTCCACACTTCCAAAGAGTAAAATGTATATAACTCATATTCATCACATATGGACCATATGCCAACAAGATGGAAACATGTGTATCAGTATCCCTTTATAGATTCGATTAATGCCAACATCGTGAACATGCACGCGGTCGCAGAAGTGTGTAAACATGGCTGGAGTGAACTAAGCTAATCCAGTATTCTTTCAAAGATAGTGTGAAATAGGGAAATTCAATTGTTTTGTAACAAATTTAGTAAGTAAACAAATAAAAAAAATATGTAAGAATACCACGCAAGTCTGTTTCAAATACACATTCAAAAACGTGACCTCTATTCCAATTAGGCACACAAAATGCCAACGAACCAATTACGATGTAACCGAAAAGAAAATGCGCTTAAGTGCGATGAATTTTGTAGATAAGACAATTCGATTAGTTTAATTGAACACGGTGATATTATCTAATGTATATTGTTTACTGCAATATTTAAGAATGTGGTAGTATAGTATAACATTTGTACTCGTTCTAAAAACACGCTGCTCAAGTTGCAAGTGTCACCTAAATTTAGGTGGGAAGGTCGCGGCGCGCTCAGTGCACTAAAGGGTCAGATAACACGTTGGATCTCATAAAAGGTATAAAATTGCTAGGAATCGTGCATATTTAATCCCCGAAGAAAGGACTTAGTACAAATTAATTTCAGAAGCAAAATTCCAGTATACAGTATGTTGTATTTCGCACGTAAGCAATACCAAAAAGTGTAAAAAGTAATTTGCCATTATTAAAAGACGCATCTAAATACCTTTGTCATCAGCTTCCGTGTCTGTCGTCAACAGTTAAATGCCTGTTCTTTTTATTCTTTTTCCCTCGCCTTATTAAAGAATTGTATTTATAAAATTGCTAAAGGGTACAAATACATTCCTTAACCATGATTTTTAGTAACTACGTATTCCATTTTTTATTCTCGATATTTCTTCAAGGTTTACCGTTAGTCTAATATTTGTACTTGTACATTGGGGGTGGGGGTGGATTTGATTGAAGGACTGTCGTATTTCTTTTCTCCAAATGTCGAATCTGTGTCTTAAGGGCCCGCATATGGTAAACTCTCAATTTTCAGACACCTATCTATAAAATTGCAGTACCCTACAAGATGTCAAAATAAGCACAATAAACCATTATCTTTTCTTAAAGCATATAAAATGAGGATTCACAAAATGGAGTTTTTATTAACAAGATGAGGTCATTTAATAATGCAAATGAGTGGAAACACTCATTTGCATAAAACAAAAGGAAACAAAAAGAATTCAATATAAATGGTTATTCTACATATGACTTCCTATTTCAACTTCTTACTTCATAGGGAGTTAAAATCACTGTTTATCAGCAATCCTATGATGGCTTTTGACCTTATGCTTTGTATTTTTTGAAAAAATGGCCTTTTTAGGGGATCATGAGAAAAGCGCAAAATTTTGATAAATTTTGGTTGAAAAAAATTGTTGTTGGGGGTGTATCAAAAATATCAATCATATGATAGATTAATAATAAGATAAACCTCCTGTCCGAATTTCATTGATTTTTGATGATTACTTTTTTAGAAATATCCATTTTAAGGTAAAAAATAAGCATTTTGAGAAAAGTGCATTTTCGTCAAAAAAAACCATAATTTGCATATTATGCAATTAATAGTTTGCATTATTAATTTTCTTTTATGGATCTAAAAATGAAGTTGCATTTTAAAAACTATCTGTAGCACTAATGTCTCACAATGTGTACATTTCCATTTTATGAAATTCCTCACCCAGCGATTAAAAAAAATCACCGGGTGAAAAACATTAAAAAAACAAAGAAATTGATTTCTTTTGTTTTTTATTGGTTTTGCAATCGTCATTTGCCTCAATTATCAATGCAAAATAAACGTAACTTTTGAACCAAATATGCGATTTGAATGGGATAAAAACCATTTGAAAGAGTAAAACATTCTCTTTTATTAAAGTACACGTATCTAAATTTTGGTTTTTTTTACCATAGGCCGGCCTTATTTTTTTTTTTTTTTTTAACAGTATATTATTACACTTAAACCCTCGTCTACCGAAGGGGGGGTGTTACCACCCCCCCCCCCCCTTCAGTTTTTTTTCCCCGGCTTGCTAACCCCCCTTTTCTGGTGCCAAATTATTTAATGTAATTGTCAATTGTCATGTTCCACTCCCTTTTATCCAAACAAACATCCACCGGGGTATAGGTAAGATACAGGGTGATCCCAAAGTGATCGATAGGGGGTGGTAACCACCCCCCTCCGGAAGAGAAGTACCAACATGCCTAACACAACTCACAGGAACATCACAGAAACTTGATTTTGGTACCAATAGATAGCTATGGTCCTCCTCTTTCCATTGATACCAAAATGCGCATACGTCCACATGACGTCATACAGTTCGCATTTCAGCAAACTGCCATTTCCATAGACACACACACAGTGAAAAATTCAATTTTTCGCCAAAAAGGTTAGGAAAATCAGATTTTCATGCGGTTTTTGACTCTACTTGATGGGAAATGACTAGTTTTATATAATGACATCATTTTAGAGCTATATAGGGTGTTTATCGCTAAATTGGCGAAATATCAATTTTTCCGCCCTAATATTCAGATTTTTCGTACTTTCCTCAACATATGACGTCATGGTGACGTCATAATGGGGATGTTAGTACGTATTCTGGTACTAATGGAAAGAAAAAACTATAAGCTATCCTTTGTACCAAATTACAGGAATCGGGTGTTCAGTAACGAACATCACAGGGGGGTGGTAACACCCCCCACCCCCTCGGGTCAATTTTGTTACAAAAAATGGCTAGGTAGACGAGGGTTAAGGTCGAGCGTCCTTAAATCCAGTGAATTTCAATTTACTACAACCAATTCAGATGCTACGCGTCGTTATTTCCAAGATTTAATCCGAGTCTAAATCTAGCTTAATTTTGAAAAACCGTAGGTTATGGTTAAAGTCTCAAAAACACGATGCGAGTGTAAGTAAATTACCGAAATAGACCCTGGAATGAATATAATGTGCCTTGAGATACTTGGAAGGGAGATGTTGTGTGGATTGGAGACGGTTCGATTGCAATTACGGTGCGGTTACTTTGAGACGGTTAAAATCGCCTCTTATGACTCAATTCAGATTGGTCGTGAATAAGTCAAGGTCTTAGCTTGGAAAGAGATCCATCATAGTTTCTTTGAAAAAAGTGAAAGGTCAAAATTGTATGATTTGTTTCTATTTTAACATTTTTCTTTATTATCTGGACGATAACAAGGGATATCCTCGAAAATAATGATAGTGTGCTTGATACTATAATTGGTGTGTGTGTTCGAATTATCATAGTACCCCATAAGCTACTCTCTTATCAATCTGTCCGTTTTCGGCGAGGGAAAAAAGGAAAATAGAATATACGCACCTACAGAAATTTGCAGAAGAAGAAAGAAACAGAGCAGGAAATTGCAAGACCTAACATTTCAACGTTGTTTTAGGTAAATGTGGACTGTGGATCATGACTAATGCTGACCTTTTGCTGCAGTTACAGCTGTTGCTGTATCGGGGTAAGCGCTGTAGTTGCCACCCACAAAACATGGTATAAGATTATTACCAATTAAAATAATCATAATAATAAAAACACAACAGGAAACAGATTAAGCAAAAAACAGCACATTTTTGCAGAGCGCCCACAAGTTTCAAAATATTTTTGCCATAGTTATGTTGGTAATGTGTACAAACTATTCCTACGAACGAGAATGCTTAAAAAATGCGGATTTTGTCATTAAAAATGGGATCCCAGATTGTACATAACAGCAGAGCTGGAATTGCCAACCAAAGTTTATGTCCGTCCATGATGAATAGTGCCACCTCAAGAAAATAACCTCTAACTGTACTTGCCTGAAACTAATAAAACAACTAGTGGATGAGCGTTAGACACGTACATGGCGCTATTTCCCGGCTATTTTCATATTGGAAGGCCGTTCCAACAAGTTTTGATTTATATCGGAAGATTCCGATATTATATTCTAATTACAAAATCCTTAGTTTGCGACACACATACATTTTCGAGCTTAACCATTCACACAGACCTAGTTTAGCGTATCCCAGTACCAATGCAAATGCCGTGTAGTGAAAAATCTCAATTTTTGGAACTTTGGGGCGGCCTTCAAAAAAAAATGTGCTTTATTGCTTTGAAGATATTGGCGGAATGGCAGGTACAAAAAGTCCCGTACAAAAATACATTAACGGGAGATCTTGAGCACACGTCACTTCAAAAGAACTGATATCCCCCACATAATTCCAAAGACAAAACCGGTGTGTATACCCCATATCCATGACATATCGGACCATATGCCATCGCGCCAACAAGGATAAAAACGTGTGTCTGTCAGTAACCTTTTCTAGCTCCGATTAGTCAACATCGTGAACATGCATGCCGTGCAGAAGTGTGTAAACATGGCTGGAGTGAACTAAGCTAAGTGGCCTCCGTTTAAAGAAACGTTAGCGTTAAAGTAAATGTACATATGAGGACGTTCAAATATTTTGTGACAAATTAGTACGTAAACAAACAATCTGGTACAGTCTGGGGTAACAGACGCCAAATCTTTAATATTAATAGAACAAAAATGTAAAATTAAAAAAACCAAAAAAGAAAAATCGTATTCCCCTCAATGAAATTCATAAAATTAAAAAATTTAAGGGGGGAAGGGAGCATCGCAGAGATGATTTGGTGGTGTGTGTGTGGGTGTGTGGGTTGTGTTCCAAAACACTCCCATAGCACAAACTGTTTTTTTGCAATATGGGCGCTCCCATCGACCGCCCCGTTTACAATTTTGGACTTTATTTTTTATAGCAAGAGACCAGGAAATTCATTAACTAGTTTTTACTGGTAACCGCTTTTATCATAACATTATGAATACTATGAATAGTTGTATTTTTGTTAAATATAAATTAAAAATTTAAAAAGCAAGTAAATCTCCGAACGTTTAGCTCTAACGACATTAAGCCCTCTCTCCGTAATCATCTTGCCATTGACCATTACTTAAAATCTTCTTGCACTAAATAATTGACTCGTACAAATAATACCTTATACTTTACACTATTTCTGCACAGAAAGTGGTACAAAACGTAGCGTGTTGCTTGTGCGTGACTTCTTTACGTAGTCCCTCCCAGCCCTCCCACCTTTTTTTTTTTCCCGAGTCCACCCTACCCTTTATCATTCCCTTAACGCTTAATGGAATGCGTTTTTTTTCCGCGATTATCGGTTCGGTTTTATGGATGAGATTTTTCCCCAATTGTTCGACTTTTAAAGGGGGCCAAAGAGAGATTTAACATATAGGTTTTCCTCTAAAAAAATCAAAAGTACGACTTTTGACCTGATTAAGCTTTCCACTCAAACAATATCCTAGTTGATAATGTCTTTAAGTGAGATTTTTTTCTTTGAGTTCAAAAATTGGAAATTTATAATTTTGCTATAAAAAAAGTACGAAATCAGCCCTCGTTTCCTTTGAAAATATAAGCAACATTAAATCACCTTTTCTTTTTTAAGACCAAAAGTCTGTAGCCAAACCACATGGTAAGAAATCTATGAGTGGCCAATCTAATGGAAATTACTATTATGACACAATATTTGGGTGCCACAAACTCTCTCGTTGCACCTTTAACATGGAAAGTACTTGTCTTTAATAAAGTCAATTCATCAATAACATCAATCAATACTAGATTTCAACATTTAAACTGTAATAGGCGGTTGGGTTTGCACTTCTAGTATTGCATACCGGAGGGGGTGTGCCCCGATGAACCCATGCCATTATAACCACTTTCCCCAAAGGATGGTTTGGTGAAATCCACCACATGTGGATGGCTTCTTCAAAGACTCAACAATAAAGACTAAAAAAACTGAAGGAAAAAAAAATGTTCTAGTAAGAAATTTAGGGGGAAAAAACATTTGTTTTTAATTTTGTACAAAAAAGCCGGAAAAAGACAATATTTCCTGGCGGATTCTACGGCCCGGTTATTCGCCTAGACTTGGCTGATTGCTTTTTAAAGGACACTATCAGTGATTTGCTAAATCAGCAAATCGAAAAAAAAATCATCACAAAAATCAGATTTTTGCATGGATGTAACAAGTTCTTCTATGGTCCAACACACTGTGGTTCTCAAATATGACCAAGCCAGAGATGGGTACAACCGTCTGGCTGCTTCACTGAATCGGCTAAGGTCTTGTTGTGCATTGTTGCTCCAGCAGGGCAGACCAAGGGTTGCCCCCATTGTCTGTGGTGCGTTTCCACAACCACAGGTAGTATTCTGGTCTGCTTCCAGATAACCCCACTTCTGCAGGGGAGGAAACCTTAGATCGGCCAGTATTATTGGTCTCAATCTATTGAGGCATCGCATTCAGCCCATGAGGATGGCCAGCCCCATGTGGAAGACGCCCACCAGGCCCAACCCCGACAGATGTCACTTGGCGATGGCAAGGCTCCCCTCCACAAGGCGGACTCTCTTTTACTCCTTAGAGAGTTTCAAAGAGGTTGGACTTTTGTTTTAAGAAATCTCTCTCTAGATTTAAGGCGGTTGAGCAGGTATCTGTCAGAAATAGGGTTGCCCCACACGGACACAGGCATGCCAAAGCCCCCGCATGCCCGCACGCTCACGACGTACGTCCGGCGGAGCAACCCCCGCCAGGATGCATAAGTCTTCCGTCGGTGGCTCGCACGGAGGCATCCTGCGACAAGCCGGCAGGAGGAATCCAACCGCCTGACCAAGGCCTCCCGGCATGGGTCGATCCCTCTCCACACAGGGGCAAGGCACACTATGCACACGAAAGCACAGGGCAAGCGCCACGTCGATCCCAGGGCAAGCGGGCGAGCACCCCACCCGGCGCCAGTGAGCCTGTTCAAGATGTCACCGCGTGAACACACTTCACCCCCCGTCTTCTCAATGGGGGTTTATAAAGAGAGAGTGCGGTCCAGGTGATCTTAGGTAGACAGGGCTTATCACAGTGCTCAGGGGGAGTTCCAGACCAGGTAACTTTAAGATGACGTTTGGCTTCACGGTTGCGGTAGAGGAAAGAACACACCTGTGTCTCAGATGGACCCGCAGGCGCGTTTTCCCTAAAAAAGAGTGAGTTTATCCAAAGCCCTGGAGAGTCTTCTCAACAACCGTGAAGTCGGCATCTTGTGCGCTAATTCAAAAGACCGTCTGCTTAAATAAAACGACAGGTTCCTGCACTCCTAGGTTGTCGTTGGTATATAGGTGAACAGGAGAGGTGCAAGCACAATCCCTGTGGTAGACCATTCTGGAGCCTACGCCATCGGATACTTACCTTGCTCCTAGAGACAATAGAAATCATGGTTAGCCAGCAATCCCACCGGCATAGCTCACGCAAGCGGTGTCCCTGGTAATTTTCAGGATCTTATGGAGTTAGGCATCTGTGATGAACAGTGTCGTTGCTGTGAGAGGTCGACGAACACAGCTCCGGCTACCACACCCTTATCGAAACCATCCCCAATGTGTTGAGCCAGGTGCGTACTTGGCTTGGTTGAGTTGCACGGCCGGAAACCTGCTTGTTCTGGTTATATGAGTTGTTTCTCTATCAATAGGTGCGATCACGCTTGAGCAGGAGGCGTTCAAAGAGCTTGTAGGTATGGCTAAGGAGTGATATGGTTTGTAGCTCTTGGGATTGGATGGATCTTTCAAAGGATTTGAGGAGTGCCATAACATTGTGCTTTCCTCCGATCTTTGGGAACCTGTGGGGAAATAAGGCAGCAATTGTTAGAGCTCAAGAAGCCATTCATTTGCTTAATGGGCCAGTATGTTTTAGGTGCCTCAGTAAACAAGACGAGATCCTAAAAAATACCCCTGTAAAATGATTAAGACCAGAGCAACATGAGTAAGGACAGAATCGGAGATTTGAGTCATTACTGTCCCGACGGACACTTACTAAAACACGTAATTGAATGGAGAATCGTATCTGGAACACTGCCGTTTTCTTCCTTTTCTGTCAATTTCTACAGCGGAAGAAAGGATTAATTATGAAAATTCTACAGAAGTTATCCTTCAATTAGAAGCCTATTTCTGCAAATTTCAAATATTTTTCAATCATGATAGGTCTTTAATTGTTGAAGAATGATGCACTAATTACTATATTTAGCACAAACATACATATCTCATACCATTTTATTTTTGTAGGGTACTTGTTTGAGTTTACCATAGGTTTCTATAGTGCACCGCTATATGAGTATATAAAAAATTCGAAAAAAAAAAATGGTTTCCTATGAGATCCCACACACACACGTTATGCAGTTACATGTTAACAAGAAAGTAAAAAAATATATTTGAAAAAACTGCGGTAATGTAAATTAGCAGTGGTCGCATGTCAACCGTAAAATTGTGATTTAAAAAAGAAATAATGGTGTATCGCAAACAGGCTTAAATCCATTCTGAAGTAAATGCCCACCTCGCCTTCGTTTTCTCTGAAATATCCTAAGAGACCTTTTTAACCTCGATTAAGACAGGATATTAAAGAACAAATGACCTGATATTTTATTGACGATGCTTTAATTGAAGCGATTTGGTCTCGCTTTAAAGAATTCATGCAGGGATAAAATATAACGATGTTGAAAGAACGGCAATTAAATTGACGGTTTCCTTGCGCAAAACCTTTGAAATAATTTAGCACTTTAATCGACAAAAATGAATGGGAGAACAAGTGAGGAATACAAGATGAAATAAAAGGATTGTAAGGTATTTGTAGTGCAAGTACGAGTATTAATCAGAGGTATATCTTTTTATATTCCGTTCCCCCAAAAAAAACGCAACACAGGCGCCATAAGATTTTAAACAAAAGGCAATGTGATGCTACTTATTAGTTGTTGTAAGGTAAGATACGACGTGTTAGTAAATATCCCTTTGAAAAGTCATCAAAGGTAGGGAGTCAAATAGTGTTTTAGATATGAGCCCCAACATCCAAGTAACCCGCCAAACCCATTTTACAAAAATAGGAGCTGGTAACCAAAAGATTGACAATGAAGAACAGAATGGTAAATACAATATTGATTGCAATCAACCATTTACTTGCCAAAATGTCAGCTGAAACAAATATACTGGATTAAATGACTGCATTTGCATAATTATTACTAAACTGATAATGATAAAAAATTAATTTTTGAAAAAATATGTTTCAAGGACGGATAAAAACTATACTAAGTCATAGACAAACTCCCCATTACATAAAATGATAAATGCTTTGGGCTGCAACTTGCTTACTGTTACTGAAATCCATTTTACATTCTCAACTTTATGAAAGTAAAACTATGTTTTCAACCACATTAAACTCAATAACAATATACTCTATTCATTCTGTCATTCAAGTTTGGGTTAAGGATAACTCTTTGTGTGCCATCACAAAATTATGATGAATGATTAGCTCTAATCCAATACTGTCTAATTTGGACAATACGAAGAGTTGTTGATCATAAATTCCTAATTCGATCTTTGAAGTGTGTTAAAATGCATGTTTTTAGTGATTGTTATTCCAATGGAAAATTCATATGTTAATATAGTGGCAGTACGCTGTCTGAAAAAAAAGGAAATAGTGGTTGGGACTTAGAGATTAATATTGGTGGTTCTGGGCGAAAAACGTACAGTGCGTATTGTAGTTAAGAGCGCCTCTATTGGTTAAATTGGTCCTGCAGATTACTTGTTTCTGGGGTCATATCTTAAAATATTGATGTCAACGTCCATGAAACTTATGACATTAGCTACAGTCCCATGTTACCTTTACAACAAGGAATAAGTAGTCACGTGCTTTTGTTCAAAACTTAGCGGGCTGCATGTCACCAGGTGTTGCGGTTTTTTTGGGACACACCGGTATACACTGGTTACAGGTCAATGTGTGCTTATTCTTTATTAGCGCTATTGATTTGATTTCATTTTTTCGGTTCTTCTGTCTGAATAACCCATGAACATTATTTCCATTTGGATCCATAACAGCTCCGAAAAAATGATTGGACCTCCAAGTACATCAGTAACACTCTACGTATTTTTCGAAAGCTGACTGCGAGTACATGTATAAGGTATTGATCTCTCAATGGGACGAAGCGTTACGTCCCTCCAAAAGGACCAGATGCTGTCATCGTCACCTTTTTCATTTCCAAATGAGTAAGGGTAGAGAAAATCACGATATTTAATTATATGTATTAACCAGTAAAGAAACTACCAGTGATTCATCCGATTGGAGTCAAAATATTGAAAATTTGCAGCAAAGCTTTAAAAAGTGAAGGACAGAAAGGAAGAAAACACGGCAGTGTCTAAGATATGAAGGTACATTGAATTGAATTACGGTTGTAGTAGGTGGTCCTTACGGACAGCAATGACTAAAATCCGATTTTGCACTATTAGGTGCTTTTGGTCTTATCATTGTACTGTAAACAGGGACATGCAAAAAATGATTTTTGAAGATTTTTTAAATTTCTGCATTTAGCAAATCACTCATAGTGTGCCTTTGAAATGTAAAAAAACCCTAGCGAACCAAGTAATCCAATATACATTTAATGTCATAAGGATAGAAATCGTTTGGGACCCATTGCACCAAGGCAGGACGTTTAATCTTTAGACTTTACATTCTCGGCTAATATGGAACATTTGATACTTAGGATAACATACAAATCAGTTATATTAAATATTGTATATTGATTATAACCATTTCAGACACACACACTGTATACTTTTTAAATGCTCTTGTAGGCCATCGATTGAAAAAGGAAAAAATGAGTGGATAATGCCTTTGTTACTCATATCGGCGACATGTCTGATTTATTATACCAACATGACATGAATTCTGGTGAAAAGACTTTATGGTTCCAGTCAGTGTGTACTGAAGTGTCACAATCGGACCCTCATGAGCGATGGCCTACTGTGCCCCAGTCCACGTGTCCAGGTGAGTGGGGCGGTTGCAAAGGAACCATAGGTGTCACCGTTAGATGTTTATGTTCTTAGCAAACTGGGGTCTTTTTCGACACCGGTGTAAAGAAACTGAGTTCCTCCATGAGCGAGTGTCCTAGCTACCATCATCAATGACGGAATAAACCGTGACTTGTAGACTAGGCTATTTGGGCCACAGTTCTGAAAATAAATGATGCATACAACACAATGGAGAAACAATAGACAGATGGTAGGTGATAGGGACACTCAGCACACGGACATGATATAGGGGTTGGTACATTTTGTGACCCCACTTATCTGACTCCAGTGAATTAGCAGTCTTGCGCGAATAAAGTACAGTATCAACTGCACTTTATTCCGTCAAGGTGCTGAATTCAACTGGGAGCGGCCACCCAAGCGGGTGCAGTACATGTACCAACCCGTATTATATGACACCGGCCCCAAGACGACAAACAATCTGAAACACGGGCGTTTTTACTGGGGCTATCTATAATATTACCCACAAAGAGTGGCACTTACAGATAACCAATGGATATGTCACGTGAAACATTTCAACTTACATTCCACAGTTGTTAAACATCCATTATGCACCTGAAACAGGTGCACCTGAAAACAGGTCCATGTATTCTTCATTCACACATTCCCGCAGATTTAAGGTGATTCTGTGATCGTCCTTCTAACAGTTCTAACATAGCCGTTATTACTGGCCTGGGAGACCATTAAATTTGTAGTGTGCTGAAATAAAAATTTGACTAGAATGCTGTTTTAAACATCATAAAAAGCTTGGTAATAAAGAGTTCTTTCAACGGGTGAATCAAATCCACAGATAGTAAAACAAAACGTAATTTGATATAAAACATTTCCTGGTTGCAGTGTACCCATTTATATATGAGATGAACGTTAGAATGTCTTACTATTAAAGGAGTATACGATTTACTTAGATAGGATTAAACTAACGTGGAAGGTTTCTTCACCCATATTTTATCCTACACAACAAAGCAAAACAAAAAAACATGCCATTGAAGGAATTTGACTGTTAGTTGGTAAAATTGGCATTGATTTAATCAGCATACAATTTAGACTCCATTAATTCTGTGTAGAGTGTAAATAATTTATATTAATGATAGTTGTTTATGTTAGGTGACCAAACAAATTGCCACTAACTTTCTTAGTTATCAGTGTTTCTATAACCTATTCCGAAAGAACGCTTTAAAACGCTATGATTAGTTAAGTGTTTGCAATTGGTTTTAAGATTTCCAGCCCCTGAACATGTAAAACAAATGTTTCACCAATCCGGTGTGAAACCGATATCGTGAAGACCGGGAGCCACCAGTCCGGGTTCCATAGAATGATTAACGGAATAGAGCGTGAAAATAATATTGCGTGAAGAGTCAACTCCGAGTGCCCTATTCTTTACCGTTGTAGCCGGACTATTAGTACGGCGGACTATAATTACTTCTACGCCGGAACCAATCCATACTTACAACAATAAAAGTTAACCACTTCGGGTAAGATGGTCACATAGTGTATACTGCGTTTATTCCAACTATTATATTGTCGAAAATAACTACTATGATATTAAAAAACTTAACAACATTTAGATGGGGCGTATATATTCGGAATTTGCAAAATTAGCGAAACGGCTGAGCATGAACGGTATTCCAGTAGCAATGTTAATATTTTATCGTTGAAGTTTTCAAATAAACCATTGCTCGGCCAAGCACTTATTTTTTATGTTACACGTCTAACCGGGGAGTGTTGCAGGCCGTATAATTTTGAAACAAAACACCCAATGGAAGTAACATTTCTATCAATAATGAAGTGAAATTTTTGTGTATGTGTATGTTTGTAACGCCCCCGTTGGTGTAGGAGAAAAAGTCTGATAAACTGGCAAACTGTTTTTGTTTTGTTTGTTTGTTTTTGCTCAAACTTTTGTTTGAAATTAAATAATACCAACATTCTTATTAGCATCGCAATCTACTCGAATAATGAGCCACCCGCTGTATCTTGGACCAATTTGATCAATAAGGTGTCTGCCAAAGTAATTTATGACCAGATTTTACATGGTCTGTCATTGAACTACTGTAATAATTTTGCCTGCCAGAAAACAACAGAGGGCGCCATGAATGTCAACATTCTAGGTCACATCATAGGTCATGTCATCTATAGATACGGGTCTTCTCATAAGTATGACGTCATCGTCTCGGGCTTTTTCAAATTTCCCGATTTCCTCGTTTTTCACGATATCCGATTTACGAATGATATTGTTTTCGTCTTTGGTAATTGTCTAAATTTTAAATGAAATTCTTTCATAAAAATACAATCGACTTTATATATAATGGATTAATTAGTGGAGTCTGATGGGCCCCCTCCCCTTGGCCATCAAATGAAGGCGGATAAAATATTGTTTTCAAATCAGTGAACTTTATCCATTTTGTTGCTATAAGTACAAACAATCGTTAATAACCATTTATGCTGACAATGATCACTTTCATTGTATACCTTGCAAACCGTCACTCTACAGACTCTACGAAAAAACGGGTATTAGAAACCCCATAAAAATATAAAGTGTTTTAAAAACAACATTTTTTTTTAAACATTTATGTAATATGCCTTCTGGAGTAGATATAAATAAAATTAATTTCCAAAGTTTATGATGGAAGTGTACGACTGATTCATTACCATGTGTTGTACTTTGGCACAATTTTCGCGTGTATTGGAAACAATGATTTCCTATTGCAATGGTCGTTTGAATATGTGAGTTGGGTCATTTATTTGTTTTATGTTGTTGTCCATATCAACACCAATATTGGGCATCTATTAGGTATTATGCAATACCTTAGTACCGCTTCAACAAGTTCTGCTGATTCATAAAAGGTCATAATAAACATGACCATACGCACACAGGCTGATTCAAAAAGAAGTTTACTAATTTTTCGTGTAATTTAGTAAAATATGTAAATAATTCATTGTAAACTAATATTACATTAGAAAGAGCAGCTTTTAATTGGCTAAATTAAAAACAAATGAATTTGATTTTGCCAAACCCGAGTTATACTAATTTAAATACAACCACCCATTTTCCTGACTGCACACACCTGGGTAACTTGCATTACTTTCTATTTAGACCATGTCAATAATGCGTGAACAATAAAGCGCCCATTGTCAAAATTAAAGTTTTACAAACTCCACCAATCAAGGGCAACATTTTAAATGGTGACAATTTCAAATGATATCGAATTTTGAATATCGCGAGGCTTTATAGTACTGTTTACTCTGGTAGACTTCTCTCTCAAGAAAAACTTCATTGAATATTTTGCAGTTCTTGAACAAACATAACAGAAAGAGTTTGCGATGAAAAAAAATACAGTTATATTATACATTGCTTGATGAGTATATACAGAAAGATTAACTTAATTATTGTCTGATTTATGGTTCCTGAGTATGAGCATAATAGCTAAACGTTCATTATTGGGACAATAAAATTTGCAAACCAATGGATCTGTCCTGTACACGCTTTATTGATATGGTTGGAATAGAAACTGATGTGAGGTACCCAGATGTGTACAGTCAGGAAAATGGATGATTTTATTCAAATGAGTATCTCGAGTTTTATTTTAGACCATCCGAAATTGCTATTTGCAAGTATATATTACTAAACACTAGATAATTCCTTTTAGATTTTGTACTAAACCATGGTGAAATGAGTAAACTTCTTTGTGAATCAAACTATAATCGCACCCAAACAGGTAATGTAATTTTGAAAGCAGACCATCGCATTTTCCCCTTACTTCAAGTTCCATTTTACAAATGCTCTGTATAAACAAAGCAGATTTGTTTCCTAATCGCGTCTCGTCGCTTTACGAATTTCCTAGAGCGCAGGATGTCAATGAAACGGGGAGGATTTGTGTCATCGAAATAAACTGCCTGAAAAAAAAAAAAAAAACCTCCAGGTATTAGTGTCACGCCGTGGTTACCACCCTCCCACTGTGATTTTCGTTACTGAACATCCGATTCCTATAAATTTGGTACCAAAGGATAGCTTTGAGTTTCTTCTTTCCATTGGTACCGAAATAAGTACCAACATCCCCATTATGACGTCACCATGACGTTATATGTTGAGGAAAGTCCGAAAATACTGACTATAGGATGGAAAATTGATATTTCGCAATTTTAGCGACTCAAAACACCTTATTATAGCTCTAAAATGCTATCATTATATAAAAACTAGTCATTTCCCATCAAGTAGAGTAAAAAACCGCATGAAAATCTGATTTTCCTAACATTTTGGCGTCATTGTGACGTAATGCTAGGCATGTTGGTACTCATTTTGGTATCAATGGAAAGAGGAGGACCATAGCTATCTATTGGTACCAAAATCAAGTGTCTGTGATGTTCCTGTGTTGTGTTAGGCATGTTGGTACTTCTCTTCCGAAGGGGGGTGGTTGCCACCCCCCCCCCATCCATCACTTTGGGATCACCATGTATCTTACCTATACCCCGGTGGATGTTTGTTTTTGGATGGAAAGGAGCGGAACAATTGACAATTACATTAAATAAATTGGCACCAAAAAGGGGGTTTTAGCAAGCCGGAGAAAAAAAACCTGAAAGGGGGGGGGGGGTGGTGACCACCCCCCTCCCTCTTTGGTAGACGAGGGTTAAGGGATAGCCGATACACCGTTAGTTCCCGTAACAATTTCCCTTGTCCAATTACTAGAACATACAACGTCAACGCGGTTTCAATGTCACCAAATTTAATTTGATAATTTGCAGACAATGACATTGGACGTGCATTTTTTTAATTATTGTTGTGATTAAAAAAAATAAAAGAGGGTATAGTAAATGAAACATATATATTGTGATTTAAAAAAATAAAAGAGGGCATAGTAGATGTTTATGGGGTTTTTTGACAAATAAAGTAATACACTGGCATCATTTTTTCTTCTTTCTTCTTCTATTCTGTCGGTTTCTTTTCCGATTTCCGATCTTTCTTTAAATCCTTTGCCTTTAAATCCGAAAACTTAAGAGAACTCCATTAAATCCCAATAATACATTGGTTTCATCCGGATAGAAACCGTTGGGACCCGTTGTTCCAAAGGCAGGCCCTTTAAATATTTAGACTATACATTCTGGCTAATATGGAACATGTGATACACAGTATAACATACAAATCAGCTATTATTAAATATTGTATATATATGATTTATACCCATTTCAGACACACACACTGTATACTTTTTAAATGTTCTTGTAGACCATCGCATCAAAGGGAAAAATGCTCGGATAAGGACTTTGGGTACGCATATCGGCGTATCTGATTTATATAATACCAAACATTGACTTGAATTATGGTGAAAATACTTTCTGGTTCCATTCAGTGTGTATCTGAAGTGCACAATTCTAACCTCCGAGCGATGGCCTACTGTGCCCCAGTCCACGTGTCCAGGTGCGTGGGGCGGTTGCGAAGACCATATGTGTTCGCGTAGATGTTTATGGTTCTTCGCAACTAGTGTCTTTTTCGACCCGGTGTAAAGAAACTGAGTGTCTCCCATGAGAGAGTGTCCTAGCTACCATAGCAACATGTACGGAATAAACCGTGACCTTGTAGAAGATGCCATTTGGGCACAGTGCTGAACAAATGATGTATACAGCCCTCAATCTAGAATACAATAGACAGATGGGTGGTAGCACACTCAGTCACACGGACACTGTATTATATGCCACCGGCCCCAAGACGACTACTAATCTGAAAAACGGGCGTTTTTACCGGGGCTACCTATAACATTACCCACAAAGAGTGGCACTTACAGATAACCAATGGATATGTCACGTTAAACATTTTCAACTACATTCCACAGATTGTTAACATCCATTATTCACCTGAAACAGGTGCATTGCGTTCCATATATTCTTCATTCACCACATTCCCTCAGATAAATGTGCATTCTTGTTATCGTCCTCTACCAGTGTTAAAATAGCCTTTATACTGCCATGGATGACTAATAATTTGTTTGTATGTTTGCTGAAATAAAATGTTACTAGAACGATTTAACAGTTTCAAAAAGCTTGGTAATAAAGAGTTCTTTTTACGGGTGATCAAATCCACAGATAGTAAAACAAAACGTAATTTGAATAAAATATTTCCTTGGTTGCAGTGTATCCATTTATATACTGGATGAAAAATAGAATAGCCTGACTATAAAGGGAGTATACGGTTACTCAAATAAGGATAAACTACCTGGACTGTTTCTGTCACCCATATTTATCCTACACAACAAAGCAAAACAAAAACCATGCCATGAAGAATTTCGACTGTTAGTTTGGTAAATTGGCATTTGATTTAATCAGAATTAACGGAGTCTAATTTGTATTCTGTGTTGAAGTGTAAATAATTGATATTAGATAGTTGCTGATGTTAGGTACCAAACAAATTGCACTACTTTTTTAGTTATTCCGAAAGAAAGCTAAAGGTGCATTTCGTGATTTCAGCACCTTCTGTTTTATTCATTGATCGATCACTAGATATCCTTGAAAAAAGCTTATTCTCAAAATTTGAGCTGATTAAACAATCTTGCAGTTTTGTGTTATGAGCAAATGCTCGTTTCCCACTGTCCCATAGGCTACTGTGCTGTAATATCTGTCGTTACGGACAGAAAATACAAAATTGCGAATTCTTACAGATGCGAACGAATTTGCTCGTAAGATTGTGCACACATGGACTACTAAGGCAAACGGTGCAAATGATATAAAAATCTCAATAGATTTTTTACTAAACCATGATAAAAATTGAATCAGCCTGTAATCGCACCCAAACATGTAATGTAATTTTGAAAGTGGACCATCGCAATTTCCCCCTTACTTCAAATTCCATTTTACAAATGCTCTGTATAAACAAAGCAGATTTGTTTCCTAATCGCGTCTCGTTGCTCTACGAATTTCCTACAGCGCAGGATGTCAATGAAACGGGGAGGATTTCGTGTCATCGAAATAAACTGCCTTTAAGAAAACCTCCAGGTATTAGTGTTCACGCCGCATTAAGGGATAGCCGATACGCCGTTAGTTCCCGTAACAATTTCCTTGTCCAATTACTAGAACATACTGGGCTAAACAACGTCAACGCGGTTTCAATGTCACCAAATTAAATTTGATCATTTGCAGACAATGACGTTGGATGTGCATTTTTTTATTTTTTTTATTTTTTTTTTTTAAATTATTATTGAGATTTAAAAAAAAAATAGAAGAGGGTATAGATTTTTTTTCAAAAATAAAGTAATACAACTGACAAATCTTCTTCTTTCTAATTCTATTCTTTCGTTTTTTTTTTTATTTTTCTTTCTTTCTTTCTTTCT
Organism: Ophioderma brevispina; assembly: GCA_023653785.1. NCBI lineage: Eukaryota > Metazoa > Echinodermata > Ophiuroidea > Amphilepidida > Ophiodermatidae > Ophioderma > Ophioderma brevispina. The sequence goes on from JAMKCH010071532.1 coordinate 33,420, forward strand.
TTCTTTCATGGAGGCACATAGTTGAACGTGACTAATTATCAGTCAAATTGGATGTTCTCGGTGAGCAATATCATATACGAAATTCCTTGGATGTAGCAAAACCCATCTTTATACCTTAACAGAAACGTTCCCGAACGATTATAATTCAATGCGACGAAATGTGTTAAATGCGCAATCACGGGGAGGAACACGGTGGTATTTGTTCCCTTATCTCGTAACGTTAACCGCCGCTGACAATTGTTACTGCTTCCCATTACGATACAAATAGGCACCGTTCAAGATTTACCGGATAAGATTTCCAAACATTCCCACAAGAAATTGGGTCTTTATAAGGGAGATGGTTCTATAAAATGCCTTTCGGAACTCTTCTCGGCGTACATACAGTATAGCCTGATGTTGGCATATACCGTGGTCGCGCCATTGAAATATCACCCCTAAACAAAACCTGAAGGTAGAGGTGTCTCGTTACGTTACTTTTTGCCTTCAACAAACAGTTTTAGTCCAAATTACCCTTGAAGTTAAACACGGGAAAAACTATTGTTACAAGAAAATCGCCTAGGTGTTTTCTAACGTCGCCATATCAACATCTTTGACCTTTGAGATGCGTGTAGTTTTGATAAAGGAATTTTCTTGTACATTGCTATGTTGAGGATGGATTATTTTAAACATATGGTACCAGTGGACTTACTTGAACAGCAAAAAGTTCTCAGCTTTATTTTTCTGTCACACACTCTCAAACGCCCACGCATGTTCTCGCTTGATTGTATCTTATTGATAATATAGCCATTCGTAGAAATTATACGAAAAAAAACAACACTCGGCACCTGTGCGTTGAATGTTGAATCCGTTGTTTACTGGACTATCGAACAAAACGATCTCACATTCCATCCACACGTGCAGGTCCCGCGTAAGGTTTCTAAACAGACAAAACACTATTTGTGGAATGTGGAATTCTTTGTTTACTGATCAACCAAAGGAAAGAATTTCTCGATTCACGCACATGTGTACGTTTCGCGTATGAGTTCAATTGTAATAAGTTATTACTTGTAAAATGCGAAGTGGTGACGTATATATCGTTTGTAAAGAACATGTCCGCAAAGATGTAAATTTAGACAGACAGATCATATCAAACACACACAAACACAACACACACACACCACAAACACTTGCACATTCACATGCACTCAAACAAAACCACTCTCACGAATAAGCATGCACACACTTCCAAATACTTTTTTCTACCGTAATCTGATAATTGTTCCTATACCAAGCTATGATAACGCGATTCGTTTTTCTGACAAATTTACATACAAGAGCTAATGACCCTGTCATTCGATATGTTTTAGTATATCTATTCATCATACTTAAATTACATAATATCGATTTTGAATCCAAACGTCTTAACCATATAGCAGTTGTGCACACAAAATTTGACAGTGACAATCAAAACTATTTATTTTGTAATGCAGATTGCCCATACCGTACAGGATTCTCGTCACCCTCTAATATTTCAAAACATTCCCTGCAGAATCCGCGCATTGTAAGGTGCCTCATCATGTCCTCCTAGGCACACCTATTTAACAGGATATCCCTGCCATAGCGAAAAATCTGAACAACTTCGAAGTACTTGCCGTCAACAAGACCTCGGGGTATACGTGTCATGCTGTGTTACGTTAGAGTCGGTAACGTATTAGTGTAAGAACACTTTTCCCAAACAATCATGAAGACACTTATGTTAAATTTTCGCCAAGGTGATTGGAGAAGCTAACTAGGATGTGTGTGTGTGTGTATGTGTGTGTGTGTGTGTGTGTGTGTGTGTGTGTGTGTGTGTATGTGTGTGTGTGTGTGTGTGTGTGAATGTTAAACATTTGAACTTATCGTAATCATTCCGCTTGGTCATAAGTTCCTACTGGAATCATGCATACAACCAACATGCTCTTTAATCTTATAGCTTCTTATCATTCTAGTGTAACTTTATTAAACAACTCCCTATTCCCTCTTTCGCTTTCTCATCTTTATCATTGTTACAATTTTTTTTTAAACTTTGGTATACTTGTGCTTACTATATGTTAAGTTTTTAAATGATTAAAATTTATTAACGAAGTAGATTTGTTTTTCTTTCTTTTCAATATGAATAAATAACCAATAAATACATGTCAGTGTCCAATGCTATTATTTGTTCACAGCTTCGCATATGCCTTATCTTTTTTTTAAATAATTAACAATAAAGAGAATATCACTTTTCATATTATTCTGCGGAAATAAATGAAGTTTTACTGTTCATTTGATGATAAACTCCCGTGGCACATGCATAATTAAGGAACACAAAGAATACAAGTGAAAGTTTTTATTTGAATTTTATTTTGCAGATTCTTAAATGGCTTTCTGAATGGTTTGAAATGCGCAATGATTGTTCGCTAAGCGTTGCTTAGAATCAGGATCCTGAAAACATTTACAGATGCTATCATACAAAATGCTGGTCACCAAAAAGCTGCACAACATACTGCATTCAAAAATAAAATCCATTTTATTTGAAAATAAGTTCTCATTATGATTATATCAGGCCCACACATAGTCAGGTGGAAGTTTAGGCGCACAGCCTGAAAGATGGAAATGGAGTACAGACTTTTTCTATTGATAGATTTTAGTTCATTAGGACCTAAGCCAATAATGTTTGGAGGGTGTGCTAAATTTGTTACAGTGCCATTTTTGAAAATCCAATATGGCTGCTACCATGTCCAAAATCACTAAAAATCCCCTTAAGTATTTTCGATAGAGACAAATATTTCTCGGTACTCCGGTGTTTTGAGTACGTGAAAGTGTTGGTAATGTAATAATTCTATCATTACATGCCACAAAAATTAAATATGGTTGTTCAAAGTCAATATGCTATCGGAATCATTAAAATGATCTTAACACCTCCATTATACCTATTTACGCTACTTGAATACATGCTGAACACCTAAAATATGTTCTGCAGGTGTTCAAAATCTGTTACAATTGATCACACTCTGCAAGTGTTACTTTAACACCTCTAGAATGCATTTCCAACGCATCCGGACACGTCAAGTGTTCTGCACATTTTGCCGTGGCTTGATTCCAGTGTCTATATGCATGCTTTATGCTTTACACTTATGAGATACATGTATTTGATCACTTATTTGGCATTTCTCTGTAATGGACATTTTCAAAATTCAAGATGGCAGCCAATACATCCGCCTTTAAAAATAGTAAACCTACATTATATGTGTATTATATGTAGTAAAATCAACTAATTATTATTATAAAGGTGTACATTAAGGTATGGGATAAGTATTTTACCATTTGACATTCTTATCTGGAATTTCATTTTCTTTAACATGCAAAAATGTTAAGATGGGGGCCAATGTGGCTGCCTTTTTACCTTCTTTAAAACCTATAAATTACGATACATCTGTATAGTATTTAGTTAAAACACCCAAAATGATTATTAAATTTAAATTAAAGTATGAGATGTATGCCATTGAGCATTAATAACTCGTACCTGGTATATTTGTTTGACAACATACTTAAAATTCAAAATGACGGCCAGTATATTATGATTATATGACAATTCGTAGGTTTTAAAGATCTTAAAAGGCAGCCATATTGGCTTCCATCTTGATTGGTAAAGCTGCTAACACATTGATGTCAGATTTGAGTTCCAACTGGGTATAGAGCGCAGACTTATGCCTCTATCACAAATACGTGATGAATTATGGTCACTTGAATGATTTCAGGGCGTATGGGGTTTTAGGGTGGCCATATTGGGTTCGATGGTAATGTTTTGATAAATTCACGTCAATAACCGGTCCAAAAGATTCCTCGTGCTTTAAAATCTGGATCTAGTGCATAACGTTATGCCCATGAATTTGAGAGTGATAGCGGCCATATTGAATTCTAGAAAATGCCACTGCACGAAATTTTGCACACCCTCCAGAAATTATTAGCTTAGGTCATCATTGACAAAAATCGATCAATAGAAAAGTCTGTACTCCATTTCCACCCTGTGCCCACAATTCATCCTGACTAACACTATTGTACAGTTTACCTAACGGGCTATTTTTGTGGAGAAGTAGATTGGTAACAACATTACTGATTTTTGATTTATCATATGATTAATTTAGATGCCTCTTTTGGTAATGCTATATTTTCTTTGTGTTCAATTTAGTGAAATGTACGGTTCGTGAGAAGTAATTACTTCAGGAAAGGTAAATTTGTAATGACATCTCTTTCAGCACTTTTTTCAATGTCTATCAATAACATAAAATAACATACAAGTTATGCATACAATATTTGGAAAAATAAGAACACCCAGCCAGGGAATGATGTACCAAGATCACGATATCATAAGGTTTATATTTTTACTCGTTGCCTACTTTTGACGGGAATGAAAATGGTTAACAAACACCGCGCTTTTGGTGATTTACTCAAAACAATGTTTCTGTTAACAATTAAGTGAATAAGGTCCTAACTGCGCACTTCCCGTTAGTGTATAGGGAGGGTCCACGTGGACATCCCCCACCCTTTGAAAACCCTTTTTTAATCAAGACTCTGGTCATTGATGGCGTACATCAACACGACCACATATAGGAAACAAAAATGAAAATCGGTTGTACCGATTCAAAAACGGAGGTCGCAAAAACCTATTTTACAATGCGCATCAAATTCCCCCGCAAAACACAACAACAAAAATGAAAAATGAAAAAATAAAAAAACACTTTTCTGAAGGACTTCATCCATACAATTTGGCTCATAAAGAACATAAATACGTTTATATTGCTGGGGAAAAAAAACAAAAACTCCAGTACGATTTAAGGGGCAAAGCAAATTTTGAATAGTGCCACCAAAAATCTTAGTTATGCTAATTAGCATAATACGCCGTGGCCAATTTGAATTTGTTTCCACTATTATGCGCAACTGATATTTAGGCAATTACATAACATTTTGGGCAAAAGTAATATTTACCGTTAAAAATGGCGCACAAAAAATGGGTCCACGTGGACCCCCTCCTTTTATACACTTAAGTGTTAAACTTGAATCTCATGTTCGTACAGGTGAGTGTGTTGGGACGGGGTATTCAAAGAAAATCCCCAAAACAAGAACGAAAACCAGAAAAAACAAACAAAAAACAAAAACGACCACTGTCTCTGTGAGTTTCACATGTGGTATCAAATTTGATTTTTCATTATCAGATAAGGTATCGCAGATATCAAATTAGCAGGGATGTGTTAGAATGATGAGTTTGGTGTTTTTATCGTGTTCACAACTGTACAAAAGGTCTAAACAATGGCTCAAATGAACTCTAAAGTTGAGATGAAAATCCCGAATGATAAAAAATCGTCCAGTCCGAGGTCTCTGATAGGATATCCCTTTTAACAGGTCTTGTCTCGGATAGTGTATCCATTTGAACAAGTCTGGTATCGGATAGGCTACCATTTCATCTGTGCCTGGTCTCATATGTGGTCACTTACAGGATTCTTGTAACGCGGGAGGTTACCCAGGCTTTGTACACCCACCACCGTATTCTAGAAATATATCCGGTGTATGTTGCTTACGAAGTTAATGCATTTCCCCTTAAATATATGAAGTTAATCATGAATTTTGATTTCAAATAAGCTGCGAGATGTTTGAAATGGTTTGCAAGTGATATTTGTAAACACATTAACTGTGCCTCATTTTTGTATTAGTATTACATCCAAAGGACATCGCCGGATAAGGAATGAAGGACGCCCTCTATAGTTTTCATGAGAACGGATGAACTTGAAACATTTTGCATAATAAAGCGACATGCTCAAAGTTTACCTTTTGCTGGTTTTCAAAAAGTCCCACTTTACATGTATTCCCTAAAAGTCGGTTTTATGTAAAGTTATAATACAGGCTTCAATGGGTAATTGGAATTTCCATATTTGAACCCTTTCAACCCCAAGAACCACAATGCCGCGTTGCAAGGATGTGCGCTGTATTATTTAGCAACATATATGTGAGTGGCGTTCTGGTTCTTGGGGTGGAAAGACCTCATTTTTGCATTTTTGTCTTCTGGGGGGCCGGAACACTAAATGGAATTGCCAAAAAACAACAACGAACTTTTTACATACAAACCATACCACATCACTTAGCTTCACTATGTGGTAAGGCAGGCTAATCTACCAAGGGCTCTGTTCAGTAGCCTTGGATGAGCACATGTTAACGGCGGCTGACCATGCATATCCTGGGTATCATACTAAAATACAGGGATGTATTTGCTCAATACAATGGTGAATGAAAGTTATTGAACTGCGCCATGGGAATTGTAATTTTATTAGCTCATAGTGCAGTTAACTTGCTAATGATATAAATAGCGCGGTCATGTGCCATTGTGTTGTATTCCAGAGTCTGCTTGGTGTGAAGACGGTTATATAATCCAAATCTTAGCAGCATAAGCTAATAGGTATTTGGGTATTGTTATAAAGGGCTGCCTCATGTAGCCTCTGTGTAGCTTATGAAGGACAAAAGGTCTATCTATAGGCGTCACTTACAAGCTCCATGACAAAGGGCAGCTATGCAACTTCTTCCTGTTTCTTCATATAATTAATAAATGGAGGCATGCTCTAAGCTTTGCTTTTTCCAGAGAGCATGCCCCTGAAGTTTCTCAGACTTTTCTCATTTTTTCTTGATACAAGTGTATTTTGGGGATAAAAAACACCTTGCGTACATGATAAAGTAGTTGTCAAACACCAACTAAAAATTGATGGTGAAATATAACTATTATGATTATAGAGGGCCTCCTTCTCTCCTTATCCGGCGATGTCCTTTAACAAACTCGTAAGCACACTCCTTTGTGATGATACAGAAAGCCCACCTCGAGGAATTCGTCTTATCCGCTAAGATTTGAAAACATTCCCCAAAGAAACTCCGCATTGTAAGGTGCCTCATCATGTCCTCCTAGGCACACCTATATAACAGGATATCCCTGCCATAGCGAAGAATCTGAACGACTTTGAAGAACCTGCCGTTAGTAGGACCTCGGGGTATACGTGTCATGCTGTGTTACGTTATAGTCGGTAACATATTAGTTTTCAGAACATTTTCCCCAACCAATTACGAGAATAGGGCTATGGTTGAGTTTTGTCAAGTTAGTAGTGTGTAGATACGATTAGTACAAAAATACAACTTTTGAAATATCACTAGAAATGGCTTTACCTCCAGAATATAGCCCAATTATACCTCTTCCAAACACTCTATGATTACTACTTAAAAAAAAAAAAAAAAAAAAAAACGTGAAAATGAAAAAAAAAAACAAACACTGTTTGAAGGACTTCATCAATACAATTTTGGATCATAATAGAACATAAATACTAGTTATATATCTGGGAAAAAAAACAAAAAACTCCAGTACGATTTAAGGGGCAAACGCAAATTTTGAATAGTGCCACCAAAAATCTTAGTATACTAATTAGCAAATACGCCGTAGCCAATTGAATTTGTTCCACTATTATGCGCAACTGATATTTAGGCAATTGACATAACCCATTTTGGGCAAAGGAATATTTACCGTTAAAAGGCGCACCAAAAAAAGGGTCCACGTGGACCCCCTCCTTTTTAAACTTAAGTGTAACTGGAATCTAATGTTCGACAGGTGAGGTGTGTGGGGAAGGGGAATTCAAAGAAAATCCCCAAAACAAGAACGAAAACCAGGTTTGGACCAATAAAATACAAAAAACAAAACCAACCAAAACAAAAACGGACCGCATGTCTCTGTGAGTTCAACATGTGGTTCAATTTGATTTTTCATTATCAGATAAGGTATCGCAGATATCAAATTAGCAGGGATGTGTTAGAATGATGAGTTTGCGTGTTTTATCGTGTTCCCCCTTGGACAAAGGTCTAAACAAGGCTCAAATGAACTCTAAGTTGAATGTGAAAATCCCGAGATGATAAAAAATCGTCTCCAGTCGATGGTCTCTGAAGGATATCCCTTTTACCAGGTTCTTGTTCGGATAGTGTCTCCATTTGAACAAGGTTGGTATCGGATAGGCTACAATTCATATGTGCCTTGGTCTCTATGTGGTCACTTTCAGGATTCTTGAACGCGGGAGGTGTACCAGGCTTTGTACACAACCCCCGTATTCTAGAAATATATCCGGTGTATGTTGCTTACGAGGTTAATGCATTTCCCCTTAAATATATGAAGTTAGTCATGAATTTTGATTTCAAATAAGCTGCGAGATGTTTGAAATGGTTTGCAAGTGATATTTGTAAACACATTAACTGTGCCTCATTTTTGTATTAGTATTACATCCAAAGGACATCGCCGGATAAGGAATGAAGGACGCCCTCTATAGTTTTCATGAGAACGGATGAACTTGAAACATTTTGCATAATAAAGCGACATGCTCAAAGTTTACCTTTTGCTGGTTTTCAAAAAGTCCCACTTTACATGTATTCCCTAAAAGTCGGTTTTATGTAAAGTTATAATACAGGCTTCAATGGGTAATTGGAATTTCCATATTTGAACCCTTTCAACCCCAAGAACCACAATGCCGCGTTGCAAGGATGTGCGCTGTATTATTTAGCAACATATATGTGAGTGGCGTTCTGGTTCTTGGGGTGGAAAGACCTCATTTTTGCATTTTTGTCTTCTGGGGGGCCGGAACACTAAATGGAATTGCCAAAAAACAACAACGAACTTTTTACATACAAACCATACCACATCACTTAGCTTCACTATGTGGTAAGGCAGGCTAATCTACCAAGGGCTCTGTTCAGTAGCCTTGGATGAGCACATGTTAACGGCGGCTGACCATGCATATCCTGGGTATCATACTAAAATACAGGGATGTATTTGCTCAATACAATGGTGAATGAAAGTTATTGAACTGCGCCATGGGAATTGTAATTTTATTAGCTCATAGTGCAGTTAACTTGCTAATGATATAAATAGCGCGGTCATGTGCCATTGTGTTGTATTCCAGAGTCTGCTTGGTGTGAAGACGGTTATATAATCCAAATCTTAGCAGCATAAGCTAATAGGTATTTGGGTATTGTTATAAAGGGCTGCCTCATGTAGCCTCTGTGTAGCTTATGAAGGACAAAAGGTCTATCTATAGGCGTCACTTACAAGCTCCATGACAAAGGGCAGCTATGCAACTTCTTCCTGTTTCTTCATATAATTAATAAATGGAGGCATGCTCTAAGCTTTGCTTTTTCCAGAGAGCATGCCCCTGAAGTTTCTCAGACTTTTCTCATTTTTTCTTGATACAAGTGTATTTTGGGGATAAAAAACACCTTGCGTACATGATAAAGTAGTTGTCAAACACCAACTAAAAATTGATGGTGAAATATAACTATTATGATTATAGAGGGCCTCCTTCTCTCCTTATCCGGCGATGTCCTTTAACAAACTCGTAAGCACACTCCTTTGTGATGATACAGAAAGCCCACCTCGAGGAATTCGTCTTATCCGCTAAGATTTGAAAACATTCCCCAAAGAAACTCCGCATTGTAAGGTGCCTCATCATGTCCTCCTAGGCACACCTATATAACAGGATATCCCTGCCATAGCGAAGAATCTGAACGACTTTGAAGAACCTGCCGTTAGTAGGACCTCGGGGTATACGTGTCATGCTGTGTTACGTTATAGTCGGTAACATATTAGTTTTCAGAACATTTTCCCCAACCAATTACGAGAATAGGGCTATGGTTGAGTTTTGTCAAGTTAGTAGTGTGTAGATACGATTAGTACAAAAATACAACTTTTGAAATATCACTAGAAATGGCTTTACCTCCAGAATATAGCCCAATTATACCTCTTCCAAACACTCTATGATTACTACTTAAAAAAAAAAAAAAAAAAAAAAACAATGGCTCAAATGAACTCTAAAGTTGAGATGAAAATCCCGAATGATAAAAAATCGTCCAGTCCGAGGTCTCTGATAGGATACCCCTTTTAACAGGTCTTGTCTCGGATAGTGTATCCATTTGAACAAGTCTGGTATCGGATAGGCTACCATTTCATCTGTGCCTGGTCTCATATGTGGTCACTTACAGGATTCTTGTAACGCGGGAGGTTACCCAGGCTTTGTACACCAACCCCGTATTCTAGAAATATATCCGGTGTATGTTGCTTACGAGGTTAATGCATTTCCCCTTAAATATATGAAGTTAGTCATGAATTTTGATTTCAAATAAGCTGCGAGATGTTTGAAATGGTTTGCAAGTGATATTTGTAAACACATTAACTGTGCCTCATTTTTGTATTAGTATTACATCCAAATTTAACAAACTCGTAATCACACTCCTTTGTGATGATACAGAAAGCCCACCTCGAGGAATTCGTCTTATCCGCTAAGATTTGAAAACATTCCCCAAAGAAACTCCGCATTGTAAGGTGCCTCATCATGTCCTCCTAGGCACACCTATATAACAGGATATCCCTGCCATAGCGAAGAATCTGAACGACTTTGAAGAACCTGCCGTTAGTAGGACCTCGGGGTATACGTGTCATGCTGTGTTACGTTATAGTCGGTAACATATTAGTTTTCAGAACATTTTCCCCAACCAATTACGAGAATAGGGCTATGGTTGAGTTTTGTCAAGTTAGTAGTGTGTAGATACGATTAGTACAAAAATACAACTTTTGAAATATCACTAGAAATGGCTTTACCTCCAGAATATAGCCCAATTATACCTCTTCCAAACACTCTATGATTACTACTTGTCCTTTTCAAAAAATATTACAGAAGAAGTGCTGCTTTTAACGTCCTTTTTTTGACAAGACCGTAACTTAACCCTCGTCTACCTGAGCCATTTGTTGTAACAAAACTCCCGAAGGGGGGGGGGGGGGGGGGGGAAAAAAAAAAAAAAAAAAAAATTCGTTACCGAACATCCGATTCCTGTAATTTGGTACCAAAGGATAGCTTAGAGTTTCTTCTTTCCATTGGTACCAAAATAAGTACATCCCTATTATGACGTGACTATGACGTCATATGTTGAGGAAAGTCCGAAAATACTGAATATAGGGTGAAAAATGTATATTTCGCAATTTTAGCGACTCAAACACCTTATTATAGCACTAAAATGCTCTCATTATATATAACTAATTATTTTCCACCACATAGAGTCAAAAACCACATGAAAATCTGATATTCCTAACCTTTGTGCATGCAACTGCCTCTTCAGTGCCTTACATAATGCGTTAAAGATGCATGGCTAAACGTTTTGTTTTTAAGTTCATAAGGAGAGTCCATGCATGGACCCAGGATTTCGTTTGTTTTCGTGTGTCATATTTAACGCTGAATTATTTAAGCCCAACAGTTTATGTGATTGCCCAAAATATCAGTTACGCATATTTTGGTGGAAAAAAAAAATAAATCGACCATGCCATTTATGATAATTAGCATAAATAAGCATTTTGGTGGCGCTATTAATTTTTTTTGCCCCTAGCCCTTGCCACCTCATTTTGTGTTAATATTTATTTCAGCAATGTAATTGTATTTATGTCCTACTATTATGGGGCAAATTTTAAGGAAATAAGTCCTTAACCCTCGTCTACCGAAGGGGGGGGGGTGGTTAGCCCTACCCTTCCGATTCCCCCGCCCCCGCTTGAAAAATCCTCCTCTTGGTGGTGCCAAATTTTTTAATGTAACTTGTCCAATTTGCCATTTTCCGCTGTTTTTTAATCCAAACCAATCATCCACCGGGGTATAGGTAAGATACAGGGTGATCCCAAAGTGATGGATAGGGTGGGGTTAAGAGAAGTACCAACATGCCTAGCACAACACAGGGATATCACAGACACTTGATTTTGGTACCAAATAGGTAGCTATGGTCCTCCTCTTTCCATTGATACCAAAATGAGTACCAACATGCCTAGCATTGCGTCACAATGACGTCATAAAGTTCGTATGTCAGCAAAACTGTCAATTTCCATAGACACAGTGTGTGGAATAGGGGAAAATTCAATTTTTCGCCAAACAAAAGTTAGGAATATCCGATTTTCATGCAGTTTTGGGTCTACTTGATGGGAAATGACTAGTCTTATATAATGAGAACATTTTAGTGCTATAATAATGGTTTTGAGCCGCTAAACTTGCGAAATATAAATTTTCCACCCTATATTCAGTATTTTGATACTTTCCTCAACATATGACGTCAGAGTCACGTCATAATGGGACTGTTGGTACGTATTCTGATACTAATGGAAAGAAGAAACTTTATCCTGTGGTACCAAATTTACAGAAATAGAATGTTCAGTAATGAAAATCACGGGGTCACCCCGGAATTTTTTTTACAAAAAAAAAATGCTCAGGTAGACGAGAGTTAAAGAAAATTTTTTGGAAGGGAGAAATTGCTGCGTGTCATAAAAATCTGTTGTTTTTGACCGCCATTCTGATGCTATATAGTCAGTTCTCATTTTCCCTGTTATTTGGTCGTGCTGATGTACCCCATCAATGACCAGAGTTTCGGTAAAAAAAGTCCAACGGGAAAGTGGTTTTCTGAAGGGGGGGACCTTCTCCGGGCCCTTATGCACCAACGGGAGAGCAGGAGACAATAATACACTTAAAACGAGTACAGGATTTTTGGATGGCCTAAATCGAACATACACAGTCATATTTGAAGACACTTTTCATATGTATTCTGCAACAAGAGCAAGCAAAAAACCCTTGCGCTCAAACCTCAGAAAATCCTATAAACTTCACGCATTCATGCGTATTTTTCCCATTCATCATAATCACCTACTGGAATTTACAATCTTGTAACAATGGAAAGAAATACGATGTGAAAATCGGTAGATGTCTAGGGGAATGCTATGCCGTAAATTCCTGAGAAAAACTATTAATATATATTGTAGCTCATTTTTCCCTTTGTGTAACTTTTTGAGACACCCCATATGTAGACTCATGTTACTACCATATTATTTGAATTAATTTTTCTGTAACCAATTATATGCTGACGTGTAATATGAATTAATTTCCCAAATGAAAGGGAAAATCCATGGTTTGCAAAAAAAAGTACCATTAAAAACATTGCACTATATCAAACACCCAATTTATTTTTATATTTAATTAATATGCTCTATTCTCTATTCAAAAAGCCATCAGTTAACATCTTTAGTGCATCATGGTGAAAAAAAACTGGAAAAACACAATGGTCGCTTTTCGGGCCGGGGTGAAAATCATTGTTTTGCCGTTAATTTCGAAATCCTTCAATCGCTAATATCAAGGTCCAAGAGGTTTTTTTTTTAATCTGGTCTCCAGCACCCCCCCCCCCATCCACTAATGAGTGAAAAAAGACCTTATAGTGTTAATACCTTCACAATTTCAATTCGCAGTCAACGTCTCAAATAAGCAATCGCTCCCGTGTAAGGATCAATTATTATATCTACCGAACATTGTTATTAATTAAAATGAATTATGCGTGAAACAAAATGTAGTTCTCCCATTATGCACTTTTCCAAATTGACGAACTCTGAATTAGCTATTCCCATGTGTAAAATATTTATTAGAGGATTGTCTTGGAATCACTGTGCTCATGATCAATGAATCTAACTCTGACCCTGCATTCGTACAGACCAAACGGTACTTCAGACTAAGACAAATATCTCTTCTTCAAAGAAGCCCCGGCATTCTTAAAATAAACCATTAAAGCTAGTCCATCAGTCCTGTACATGTTGATCAGCTGCAGTTTCATACTCTAAACCTTGATCTATTTGACCTTTAATTACAATTTTAGTCTTTGATAATTTTCTAAAATTGGTATATCAAATAATTTCTAAATGATTGGATTTGGACGGTTCTTTTGAGTTACCCAAAATAACTCGTCTTAATGACGTGTATAAAACCTCACTAGAAACCCTAGAGATATCTTAAGCGGCAAAATACAACAATGTACTTAGTCGATAGTGCAGGACAAATACCCACAGAACTTGTTTTGCTATATTTATTATATAAGAAGCTAATATGTCAAGGACGGGTATATGAAATAATACCCTACTTCTACGCCGGATTTGCTACTTACAAGCTGGATTACGATTATGTAAAGTTATTTGCTGGAGAAGCGGTATTATAGTACTATTTATAAATCAACATCCCGAATGAATAGGAATTAAAACTTGACTCTTCAAACATATCACTAGTTACGTTGATAGATAAATAGCTATAGATAGGTCGGGATTATGATTATGTAAAGTTATTTGTTGGTGAAGAGGCATTACAGTAGTATTTATATACAAACATCCCGAATTAGGAATTAAAACTTGACTCTTCAAACATGGACAAAATAGCCAAGTAGGCCGATAGAAAGGATTGAAAAATAGACAGACAGAAACTAATGAAGCCCAGATGATTGAATCTAACTCAGAATGCAGACCCAAACACTACAGGACAGATATCCACAGAGATGTTTTTGCTGTGTTTATTATATAAGAAGCTAATATGTCAAGGACATGAACATGAAATCACTTCATATTTCTACGCCGGATTTGCTAATTACAAGGGGATTACGATTATGTAAAGTGATTTCTTGAAGAAGAGGTATTATAGTACTATTTATAAATTAACGTCCCGAATGAATATGGATTAAAACTTCAAACATATCAGCGGTTACGTTGATGGGTAAATATCTAGGTAGACCGATAGAAAGGATTGTGAGACAGACAGACAGACAGACAGACAGACAAGACAACTAATGAAGCTCAAATGATTCAGAATGTAGACTCATACACTACAGGAGAGATATCCACAGATTTTTTTTTTTCAATATTTATTATATCAGAAGCTAATCTGTCAAGGACATGAATATGAAATAATTCCCTACTTCTACGCCGCATTTGCTACTTCTACGCCGGATTACGATTATTTGTTGAAGAAGAGGTATTATAGTACTATTTATATATTAACATTCCGAATGAATAGGAATTAAAACTTCAAACATAATTCTTCAAACATATCGCCGGTTCATTGGTGGATAAATAGCTAGGTAGACCGATAGAAAGGATTGACAAATAGAGAGACAACTAACGAAGCCCAGATTATTGAATCTAGCTCAGAATGCAGAAGTGAAGTGAAGTGTAGAGAAGTGATTTCTTGAAGAGGAGGTATTATAGTATTATTTATAAATTAAAATTCCGAATGAATAGGAGTTAAAACTTGTCTCTTCAAACATATCACTGCATTACATTGATGGATAAATAGCTAGGTAGACCGATAGAAATGATTGTCAGAGAGACAGACAGACAGACAGACGGACGGGCAAATAACGAAGCCGAGATGATTGAATCTAACTCCGAATGCAGACCCGTGCACTAAAATAACAAAACCTTTTGTCAGCATGTCCCGTTCTTGTAGTTCACATATGCCAAGATATATAATTTCAATATAGAGACACTTGTGATGTATATTTAAATACAGTGATATTTGCAATTTAGATATGCATGTCAGCTGAGTTGTTAATGGCAGTAAAGGCATGCAATGGCTCTTACCAGTAACTTGCACTTAAAAAGGTGGTGTAATTACATTAGGTAGCGTGCCATAGCTACTACGGTATCAATTACTCAAGATGTCTGCCAAAATTGTTGACTGGACAGCTTTGGAAATATTAATTTGAGTGAAATTTAACATATTTATATCAGAAAATAGGGAACAAGAAATAGTAAAATGCTATCTAAAAATGTTGGATTGATTTCTATCAGTTCAAAACGGCAATAAAGATCAAGTGAAAGTAATATACTACTGGAATGATATTAACACTTCTACATGAGACAAAACTTAGTTACAGCATCCAGAACACTGCCAAGAAGTCAGAGCAGGAAATTCTATCGTTTGTTTATGTGACGGGCAAAAAGGCTCGGTTGTTTTTCCTCAATTCACACCGGTGCCTCTTTGCAAGGTTTTAGGTTTCGTCATGAACCTATTTATTGACTTCTTATTGAAGTCTGAAGAAGCAATAGGGAGCGAAGCAAATTATTCTTATTACCGCGTGATCATTGTTTACGCGTGCGTTTCTCGGACCGTGACATGTTTAACACAAGACGCGTGTCCTACCTGTTCTGGCGCAGAAAAAAATGGGACCACTTAGACTATTAGCTGTGAAATTCTTCGAACTATGCCTGGTATAGGATTGTCCTACTTATTAGGTTACATATGAGTTTAGCAAAATTGAACGTTTAAGAATAAGCAAAGTTACCTGAATGGCATTAGTTACGTTCCATGCAGCATCCCATGCAGAAATGGGTTTTCTGACGATAGCTTCATTACTTCCTTCCCCGAAATTTCTTGCCACTGGCGTTGTATTGCCCGACCCATCTGGGGCACCCGACCCGGGTAGACCTCCATTGACCGCCGGTGGTTGACCATTTTCAATTGCAGCATCTTTGGTGTCTGAGCCGACGTGTCCTAAGTTTGCAAGCTCGGTGGAGTCCTGATAAGCAAAGTGTACTTTCTCCTCATTGGGTTGTTTGTAAAGCCAACTCGTCGCCAGCCCTTGTATTCTTCCAAACATCCGTTCCGCCGCCGACGCAGCCATGGGGAATGCTTAATCGTAAGCTTGGATATGACTTTTATCACTACTATCAGTTCCCCGACCCTTTAAGCCACACACGGTCCCGGGTTTTCTCTTTCCGTTTCGTTCATCAATTGCCCGTCGTTCAGCCAACCTTATTATAAGCAACTACCAAAGAAATATGGAATTTACTTCGGCTACTCAACCGCGCACAACGCAAGCCGGGTTTTTTTGCGCCAACCAAGTGTGTGCAACTTATTAATAGTGACGTCACCGAGTTTCCCTGTCTACGTGTAGATGATCCTTAACTCACATGCCGATGCATCTGAGTGGAATAACTTTCAAATCACGTGATTGCGCCTTGGTTTAATGATTAAGCATTGCAAATCTGTCAATTAGATGTGCATTCTGCATTACCCAAGGCGAGCACATGTGTATTATTATACAGAACGAAATATGCGCGCCCGTCTACTTCAAACTCATTTCCCAGTACTTTTAGCCCAACTTCAGACGTGTATGGGCGAGCACAATCCGGTCGGCCATATCGCCTGAAACCTGTTTTCTCCACACATACACAGACACATACACACACGGCTATAGACAGATTCATAAATCAGCAAGCGTTTTCAAAATCGTACTGCATATGGCTAGAATTTCTCCAAATTGATCTCTCGAATTTCATAAGAGGAAGTGATTGGATCTTATTTTCAAATAACATGGAGAAGTAAATAAAAAAGTTGTTATTTTTACCATTGAGTTGTTGTCCACCAAGACGGTAAACCTTCATACTTCTCAGGCTGAGGTCCTCGCTCCAAAAGCACACTCCTTACTCGTATCATGTGCTAGATAAAAGAAACGGAATATCTTGACTAAAGCTTCAATTACGAATAGAATGTATCAATCATCAAACTAATTATATATCGGTATGGTAAATTCCACCACAGATGCTTCATACACTATTTCCATCAGTTGCCTATTCGAAAAGAGATATAATTAACTGTATTGTTTGCACTTTTTGTGTTAATAACCAATTCAATCAATGTGCGGAGACGAGATGCTAACTTAAACATTTATAAGCATGTTTTTCACTGTCAATACCATCAATATCTCCAAGATGTAGACATGAGAGGCGACCTTAACACTTAAGTGACCAAGGGGGGGGGGTTCCTAGGGACCCCCAAAATTTGTTTTCGCGCTGGCCGCTTTACGCGTGGGATTTTTGCGCCGAATTTTTTTGTAACTGTCTGACTTTTAAATGCGCTTCTTTTCATACCAAAATAATTAAAATTGGCCAAACCGTTAATGAGTTAATTAGTGGGGTCCCATGGAACCCCCCCCCCCCTAAAAAAAAAAAAAAAAAAAAAAAAAAAAAAAAAAAAAAAAAAAAAAAAAAAAAAAAAAAAAAAAAAAAAAAAAAAAAAAAAAAAAAAAAAAAAAAAAAAAAAAAATATGTGCTGAAAACAAACAATTTCATCATGGATGTTGCCAAACCGTTACTGTACAAACTCTATGGGAAAATGACGTGCATTTTGCAACACCCGTAAAAAATACAGGATTCCCTAAAACTGCTAGTTATGTGTTAAATATATGTAATTTGGGTCTTCTAGAATAGATATCAACATAAAATAAGATTTCAAAATGTTTGGTGTAAGCGAAAGGCTCATTTGAATTTCCGTCTTTTTTCCCAATTTTCGCGTGTTTTGAAAACAATGTTTTGCCCCTAATTTGCAGCCAAAATAACAAATTTCATTTTGTTGCTGATTTGGGGTTGTCTTATGACCCTTCACATGTGGTATAAATTTCATGCAAAAATTCCCTCGGGAAAGTGGTTTCCTTAGGGGGGGGTCCCATGGAACCCCCCCCCCCCTTGGGCACTAACGTAAGTCATTTCAGAAATTTTTAAAACTGAATAATAAAACCAAGAACCAAAGCATTTTTTTTTGCTATATAAGTTCACACATACATTAAGTAAACAATTATTAGTAAAATTAAAAAAATTAACCCTTTCTGTTCTGAAAACAAACATTTCTTTGGCATGGATGTTGCCAAACCGTTACTGTAGAACAGCAAACTCTATGGAAAATGACGTGCATTTTGCAACACCCGTAAAAAATACAGGATCCCTAAAACTGCTAGTTTTGTGTTAAATATATTGTAATTTGGGTCTCTAGAATTTATATCACCCATAAAATAAGTTTTTCAAAATGTTGGTGTAAGCGCAAGGCTCATTTGAATTGTCCGTCTTTTTTCCCAATTTTGCCGGTTTTTGAAAACAATGTTTTCCCCTAATTTGCAGCAAATAACATTTCATTTTGTTGCTGATTTTGGGTTGTCTTATGACCCTTACATGTGGTATAAATTTCCCTGCAACAAATCCCTCGGGAAAGTGGTTTCCTTGGGGGGGGCCCCCCCCCCCCCCCTTGGGGGGGGGGGGGGCACCACATTGAAACCCCTTGGTCACTTAAGTGTTAGGTCAAGTTCATTCGAATTGGTGGTAATTGCTAAGAAACTATTGTTCTGATCAATAATTTATGTGGAGGTTCCTAAACGGGTATGGATTGTTGTATATTGACAGATTTTAGGCTATTCAAACCGAAAAATGGACATTAAAATACCTCTTTGGCTTATTCGCATTAGTATGTTATACATTCTAAATATGCGAAAAAAGTGTGGCGCATTTTTTTTCTGGCATAAATGTCGTTCTTTAAGGCTAAAACCAAACATTCAACAAAGCATCACAGGATCTAATGCATATAAAATCATCTAAAAAATGACGCAGCTGCGGCGTTACGAAAAAAAGACGGCTAAGACATTGGCATTTGGTGAAACTAAAACACAAATGTGCATTCGACCGGAAACATTTGTCTAATTTCTTGTCATAACATTACACATACTGGAAATCCAAACATCTTTCGAAATTCAAAATATAATAATTTAAATAATTTTGTAGCTTGAAGTTCAGCATAAACAATTATGAGAACATACTATTTTTTGGGTAAAGTAGTTTAAAAAAAAATACAAGTGGAAGTTTGAATAGTGTGATGAAAAATAATTGTCCATTCACCTTGTTTCCAAAGCTTCAATTTCGAATAGAAGGTATCAATCGTCAAACTAATTTGCTTTCATTTCATAATATCGTTAAGGTAAATTCCACCATAGATGCTCCATACACTATTTCCATCGGTTGCCTATTCGAAAAGAGATATAATTCATGTATTGTTGGCACCTATTTGTGTTAATAACCAATTCAATCAATGTCCGGAGACGAGATGCTAACTTAAACATTTATAAGCATGTTTTCACTGTCAATACCATCAATATCTCCAAGATGTAGACATGAGAGGCGACCTTAAGTCAATTCATTCTGAATTGTGTAAATTGATAAGAAACTAATTGTTCTGATCAATAATTTATGTGGAGGTCCTAAACGGGTATGGATTGTTGTATATTAATAGATTTTAGGCAATTTAAACCGAAAAATGTACATTAAAACATCTCTTTGAGGCTTACTGGCATTAGTATGTTGTATATTCTAAATATGCGAAGAAAAGTGGGCGCATTTTTTTCTGGCATAAATGTCCTTCTTTAAGCCAAAAACCAAACATTCGACAAATCATCACAGGATCAAATGCATACAAAATCATCTAAAATTAATGCAGCTGCAGTGTTACGAAGAAAAAGACGGCTAATACATTGACATTTGGTGAAACTAAAACATAAATGTGCATTCGACAGGGAACATTTGTCTATCTAATTTAATATAACATTACACACACTAGAAATCCACACATCTTTCGAAATTCAAATTATAATAATTAAAGTAGCTTTGTAGCTTGAAGTTCAACATACGAGAACTTATGGCAGTGTTAACCTCTTGGTGCCTTGGACCAGAAAATATGCTGGGGACAGAGCCTTTTCAGTGGCAGCTCCACATCTGTGGAATTTGTTGGCAATGTCAATTCAGAATGCTGCTAATATCAATTCATTCAAGTCTATGCTCAAATATCATTTGTATCCTTAGGTTTATATCTTTGCTGTATTTTTTTCTGTTTTGTTTACTTTTCATTGTCACACTCTGCGCTTTGTAACCGTCGGAAAAGGCGCATTATAAATGTATGTTATTATTATTATTATTATTATTATTAACATACTATTTTTTTACAATTAGTTTTAAAATGAAATTGCAAGTGGAAGTTTGAATATTGTGATGAAAGATAATTGTCCATTCAGTTTGTTTCCATTCACTTCTTACAAGGCAATTATGACACGCACTTGAGGTTACAGGTTAAATTTCAGGGTGGAATCACTTTATATCATCTGCAATAGGTTTTCAAACTTGATTTGTCTTATGGAAAAATCAAACAGATGCTTTCTTTCTGAATCAGATGCAAATTGGAAAATTCATCATGCCCGCCGGCAGCCATATTGAAAATGTAAATTTTGAAATACCATAATGTATAATTATGTAACATAAAATGTTATTAGTTAATGGCATTTCAGACATCATTCTCGTATTTATAGGTCAATGTCAATTGTTATGGTCAACAGTTAGTAAAAGCGGTTGAAATGCACACATTATCAATTTACAACTAAAAATACAACTCCAAGTACTGTTTAAAAGTTGTGATAACCTCTTTCAAACTTTGGAATGTTCACTTGTTTCTGCGGTGTGCAGTAACATATAGTGGCTATGGGCGATAGTCTCGTTAGAAGTGAGGCATTCGGGCAAGAAGAGCTTTCGAAGGTGATATCTATAAACCCCATGGACTGCATCGCTATCTTTTTCAACCAGCAATCGTCTAACAGAGTCGTGCCAGAAACCAAAAAACAATTGCGGGATTGCCTAAAATAGGGTCCTTTACCCACGTTTTCCCCGAAAATCCAGGGTGGGGGGGGGGGCTTGATTTTCCAGTTAATAACTAAATGCCCATAATTTTTGTGATGATGTGCAATGTCCCATACTCTCCGCGATGGCGAGGTTCATCGATGGATCCACTCACCCTCCTTGATGCTAAATCATTGGTATCTATCAACAAGAATAGTCCTTTTTTAAAGACAGCCATCGCTTAGCGTTGATGTTAGTACTTAATATGTTAGGTGTAATACTTGATATCAAAGGAAACCCCTCTCGTATAGAGATTATATAACCACACAGTTTTTTGCCAGGCATCAACCATACTCATGCATCACCTTTAATTTTGAAATACACCCAAGACCCATTTTTGCAGTCATGTACGCCTATCCATTTTCATGAGTGAGTGGCCCAGGCACTTCGTACTTACTTTGCCAATCTTGTGAAAAGTTTAAGTTATTGATTTGTTTTTTAATTTATACGGGGGAGTCTGAGCTGTTGTATGTTTGGTGACAAGAGTAAATGACAAGTATGTCAGTCACTACATACAAATTCTTTTGTTATACCGATTTAGCAATGTGGAAATTGTGGATAGTTTATCAATCAAAAGATCCTAATCTTTAACCACACCCATAAACCCGAGATACACTATTCAAACCTTGTGTGCAAATCAAGATTGTGTTATCTGGGCATGTACACATAATGGTACTCTCAAGACCATGTTCAGTCATCCATTAGATGTCAATGAACTGAGAACTTAACCACTTATGGTGGGCTGTCATCCATCAACGTTTTGTTTCTTCTGCTTATAGGAAATGTATGAATCCCATCCATGTCCTTAGTTCTAAAATAATGGGGAACAGTAGGACCTTTGTTATGCTACCTGACACAACCACCCCACTCTGTGCATGACTGTTCGTTCGTTCGTACATCCAAAATCCAGTGGAAGATCCGTCTTTAGCCAGCTGATAGGCTGCATCATCCAGGTTGACAGGCCTGGAATTCATCTTGGGGATTGTAGACCTCCAGTCATCTAATGATGTGGCTAATGATTTTTGTGGGGCTCCCCGCTCGCAGTTTGGAGAAGGTTCTACTCCGATCTTGTGAAGAAGTTCTTTGTACGACCAACGCCAATTCTGAGTCTGTTGAGGTTGACCCATGCTTTCCTATCAAGGTCAACAGCCTTTGGTCTTGCCAGATGGGCTCTCCACAAACGGCTTAGGTTGCCAAATTGGAGATGACCCCATCTGTCATACCATCTGTCATTGATCCAGGATTAATCGATAGTATACTTGTGACTGCGTGTCATGATGGTAGAAAAGTGTCCGTGGAATTCTCGGATCCTCAAAGGGTTTTTGGTGGTGGAATTAGGCTACCATGTTCATCACATTTCTTGGCGAGTTTGATCGTCTAAGGTTCCTCCTAATTTTGCTGAACTGTGATATTCTGCCAATCATTTGCTTTTCCGCACATATGCTAGGTCCTTGCAATTTGTGGATTTTATCACTCTGACTTTATAACCATCTCGATGGACCAGTCTCGATGTGAGCCATTGCAGTGCTGGACCACTTTTGTCACTCACAACTTTGCTTGAGTAACTCCGACAAAGTTTTTATTTGTATACCGGAGATTGGGGATTGCTATATTTGTGAACAGCAATTCAGTGCAAAACGTGTTTTGACTGACTCTCGTGATTCTTGGTAGTCAACTGGTGTAACATTGTTGCAACCTCTGCGACTAATAGTTGTTCTTTCTCTCCATAAAATAAGTGGGCTTATTCAAAGGTCGTGTCCATACAGCTCTTCTGGCGTAAATCCATACAGCCAGCGACTTCGCTTCCCTTTATGCACAAGTCCTTACCGATGGCCTTCTGTTCTGGCATTTTTCATAGTACAACTGTGAGTTAGAAGATTACCTTACATGTGGTGACACTCAGCTTACTTGGACCTAACTACGGACGATTTTGTTTAAAATAGCTCGTCACCAACGTCCCAGAAAACACGCGTTAGCGGTTCATTGACAATTTGCTGTTTTTTTTCAAAGTTGTAGAGTGGCGACATTTGGGAGTCCGGCGCCTTCGCGAAGTCTAGCATTCGTGATAAACCGGAGAATACTATTGATCGCAAAGATATTGTAACATTTGATAATCACAGCCTACCACAACAGCAGAATCTACAGCGCTGAACCCAAGCATGGGGTAGATGCTGCTGTTGTTGTCAACTTTGGATATCAATTGTCCTTATTATTCTCAACTTCTTAACACCTTTCTTAACCAATTCATGACCTGGGGGGGGGGTTACCATCCATGATATTTTCGTAATTAAGGGACAAACTTTTCTTGTAGGCGTTGTATCAGGGTGTAGCTACGTATGTCTTCATACAACCATATCAATTCATAACAGATGACGTCATGGTGCATGCATAACTGAGATTATAAAATGATTTTTGTAATCAAGTCGCCAAAATAAGGGTTTGGCAATGATGGGTGGAAAAGTAAGCAATTATACATGTTTAATTACTCTAAAAAAATAGAAAATACAATAAGATTGTCGTTTTGGCTTACAGTAGATCATACGTAACCATAAGTACCCCTAACGTCCCTGAAGGTGGTAACTTTAAAATTCTTCTTTTTACTGTGTCCAAACAATATGATCCAGCAAGACGGAACAACTTCTGGCTGCTTCACTGAACTCAAGTGACCGCAAAGGATGAACTTACAATTACTTAAAAGCATTAAAAAAAATCATATTCCTTTGCATTTTTGGCGACAGGTAACATCCTGTCGGACATGGTTAACAACACAACACCTGATTAACAATTTTAATTTCGCCGACTGTTAATAAAAATATTTAACGTCGCTTTTTAGCTATAAACAAATCAATAACAAAGCCATCCTATCCTCCAGTCTTCAACATTGGGAGTCTAGAGTGTCACGGAAAGTTTATCCACTATTGGAATCTAACTAAACCGTGGGTGACTGAATTTCACATCATAGTTACTCACCCTGCGGTCATTGCAAATTCATACTTCTTTATTGATGAATTAGCCTAAATAATTTAAACAGAGGTTGGTACATTTTCAAATGCCCAAATACGCCACCGTCGTTAACCTCATCTAACCGACTTATTTTTTGTAACCCCATTCTTTTTCCCTACCAAACTCCTTATGAACTTGATTTTGTTATCAATGGATAGCTATGGATCTCCTCTATATCGAGTGATTTTATATTAAGTACCAATATTTCCAGCACCTTACTTCTATGACTCAAAGGGCACGTATTCACCTCAATGTGGGTGAAATCAGGTCTTGAGTACAAGAGTATGGAGAAATTTTAATTTTGGCTACAAATTACAACACACGGGCTCATTATATGAAGACTTTTACATTAAAAAGCAATTTTATGGTGTACCAATTTACACAGTAAAGTATAAGATGCTTCCCAAAACCCTCCCCTACATCTCAACTTGGCTGCTCTACCCGCAAGTTAGATGGTGGGTCCGATTTTGTTTCCCTAAACTTTACGCAAATGATGTCAAGAGGATTAACTAAAATCAATCGCATTTTTTTATTTTTTAATGTTTTTGGCACCGGGAGAAAAACTCAGTGGGGGGGGGGGGGGCAGTCGCTCCCATGTAGAGAGAGCACGCCAAACCTGTGAGACGGTAATCTGTCCCAATTTCATCCAGAGGTGAAAGATATGTACTTGGTCTGAAAATCTGAATGAAGTGATTTACATTATGCTTCTTTAAACAGAACCTAACAATGATATATTGCTGAAAATTGCAGCTATTTTAGGCAATTTAGATTTTTTTTGAGGGGTAAACTTAGCGATGTGGCCCATTGTCACTAATTTTAACAAATCCAAGCAGTAGGGTTTGGGGTAATAATATAAGTGTGAAATCTACAAAGGTTTTCTTTGATAGTTGTTGTTGATGTGTTATAATGACCTCGTTTTGTGATTAAAATAGTTCTTTTTTATTGCTGTATGATTACTGGGAGGAAAAGCACTTTGTTTTATTGCGCAATAGAAAAATGTTATCCTAGTAGTGGTAACATCTTTCACTGAGACATTATAAAAAGTTCTTAGAAATAGTTGGGAATTTAACGGGGAATTTCCACCTCTGGTGCAAGTTAAAATTGCATCATAAGATGATGTCATTAGTGTGATGCTACTGTAATAGTCTATTTTTCGATTTGGGAAAACTAGCGGGAAACATAAATAGTCATAGATACTAGAGACGATTGCCAGTAGCCATTAGTAATTTGGATCTCCAGAAATTGTAGATCGGTGCAGTATACCAGGGTCTAAAATAATCACTTATTATAGTTTAGATAACAAGGCCCTTTAATGGCATAACTAGTATTCGTTCTGGCGCGAAAACCTCATATGTCACTCCGAAGGTCCAAAATGCAAAACCCCATTGTAAAATTGGGGGGGGGTTGCCCCAGTGCTAAAACCCCAGATTTCCATTTTGGTCACACCGGGTTCTAGTTAAATTCAAGCAATTTATGATAGTAAATCAATGCAGTTTTCAGAATCTGAGAATACTTATCTAATATATTTAGACAGGAAAGACCTTCTGTGCAAGCAGACGCATTATTCATTTTGGTGGACTCTTGAAAATTTTACATATGCGGTTTTGGTCATGTTATCCCGTTTTAAACGACATGTTAGGGTTGTGCTCTTCAAGGCAAATGCAGCATTAGATTTTTTCCCGGCCGCGACGGTATCTTAAAAAAAAAATCGGCCTTTTGAGATGTTTACCTTAAAAGTTCATCCTGTTTGCATTTTTTTATACAATTACAATGAGCTAGATGAATGCTTTAACATTAAATCAGATATTTTACTCCTAGGTTAGATTGAACATTTTAGAATACACACACAATCTGCAAGTTACTTAGTTTTTTCCTTAGGGGTTATCCGGTTCCTAATGGGATTTTTTTTTTCACTGCAAAAAGAGGATAGGTAACAGCCATATTCGGTAAGTCTTAGCTGTTAAAATCTTTTATTTTGATAAAATCCGACTCGCGGTTTCCGAAATACGAATTATCAAAGTTGAGGAAGGCGAAAAAAACTTGCGAAAAACATTTTTCAGACCTTTGCGTGTATTAGTTTCAGCCAGTGATCATTTAACAATATTATGTTTCAAAAAATAATTATAGCTGTGGGTTGTGTATTGTTTTTAAAGTTTTTATGAATTAAATAAATGAAATAAATAAAGATTAAATATAGCTTCTACTTTTTACCTCTGCGATACCATTTCTTATGTATTTCCTTTTTCTCAGCCTGCTATATTTAACAAAATTATTTTAAAAATAATAACAAAGCAATTAATGCATCTTTTCACCAACTTGATTAAAATTATGATAATTACTAACACAAATAATGCGCAAACACTTAACATAATTTCTTTGAATAGCGCCCTCAACCATAGCACAACTTTAAGCCTATATCTCAGTTCGTAAAAAAATGCAAAATTGCAATTTTCAAAAAAAACGTATCCAGAAAACGAAAATGTATAGGAATAAATTTGCCAGATCTAAGAAAACTAAGCTCTAGAAAACCTGTCTTCCGATTTTTGAATTTCCCCTTTGTTTTAATTATTCATTAAACCGTGCTTTATTGGCTGGCTCCCGATTGCCATGGCAACCATTCAAAATTCCGAGAACATGGTTTCCTCCGGAATGTCCCAGGGAACATTCTCCCCAAACCCCATTAATTTACGTCAAACGGTGTTTGAGTTACGTTTGTTCAAAAATTTAGCCAATCACAGGCCTAACATGGTTACCATGGCAACAAAGGTGAAAATTAATACCGATTTTGAAAGTTCAGGTCAAGGCCTACATGATGATATAATGTATAGGTGACATTTTAAGAAATATCTGAAATCGCTCATCGAAATTTCCAGAAATAACGGGATAACCGCCCCCTTAAAAAATAGGGAAAGCGGTTAACGCGAATATCACTTACATAAAATACAATTCTTGATATGTGTTGCTTACAAACATTAATGACTTTGATCTTACCCTCTTTTACCTTGATCTTACCTTCTGTAGTCCAATTCATTTGTATAGCAAAACACTGCCACTCATAGAAAGCCTTTTTTATTTATCTTATTTCTTGCAGAGTATTAGAGTCCGATGTTTGGGAAACAAGACTCTCCTCTGAAGAGACGCTTCTATGGCCATAGGTCCACAGTCAACACCCGCAAGTTGGACCATGCACTTCAACATAACCCTTACCATACTATTTCCTGATATGATCTTACAGGTATCAAGTCTCTTGGCAACCGTCCGTGTATTAAGCGTCTACTCACCAGCCAGCCCCATGGTCTCAACATCAAAGGCAGGAACGACCAGGTCTCTTTCCTTTTACACGTGTTAAACTATTTGTTAATTCAGCTTCTCTTTTCAGTATCGCATTTATATTTGATCATGTCATTGTTTCACTTTTCCCCTTTTTGTGATTGATAGTAGGGTTTGTTTTATTATTATTTATTATATTTATTTTTATTTATCATTCTGTTGTGCTTTTTTTATTTTTACTTGTTCATTTTTTTTTTAATTTTTAACCAGTTTTTTTTATTCAGATTTCTGTTCTTATGGCATTTCACTGCTCCTTTCACCTCATCATTGAATATTATGACTTCCCTCCCAGCTACTCCTTATCACATTGTTCTCCATGCCCCACTGATTTCTTAGACATCGTCACACATCTTTGATCATTATCTTCTATTGTTCTGTTTTCAGCTTTCTCTCCCAGTTTCTTTGCCCATTTTTTTTTGCTCTCCCCGACCAGAGACTTGTTTTTTTTTTTTTTTTTTTTTCCCCATCACTTCCCTACTTCCCCTTGTTAATTCGTGACTTTTGTTCTATGTCTGTAATATAGTTTGTCCTATCTGTTGATTTGTCAGTTGCTTTTGATGAAGATCCTGACTAGGTCGAAACGTCAGGCCTATACTCTGTATTTTTTGATGGCAGAACTCGTATCTCTCGAGTTAGTAGTTTTGCCAATAAAATAAGATATTTGAGAGGTAAATGACACGTAAACTTAAAGGCCATTGCTGGCAATACGATGGAAATTAAAAGCAGCGCCTCCTAATTGCCCCGAAATAACTTTATCTCAAATATCAAAAATTAGAGTTACGTAGTTCTGCCATATTAGGGCAGATTATACTTTTTTTGAAAAAAATAAACAAATTAATTTAAATGCTATTCTCTCTGCTGTCATCTTTAAGCCAGAAACGAGCTTTCAGATTTTGTAATCAAACGGGAATTCCAGTTGATCCAGATTTTGATGGAAATACCTGCTGGAATTATGACCGATCTTTGAACTGCTGGACAAAAAGTATCTTCAGGACTATTCAGAAAAAAAAAAAAGGATCAGCAAAAAGTGTAGTTTAGAACCCTCCACGGTTTAATGCTGCGTATATAATAATGCTTAAAAGGCACCCCGAAATCGATCTACTCTAGTAGCTCATGGTGGTTTTTAATGCATTATATGTCCAGAGCTAAACGCTTCAGGAACCACTAATGAGCCATGAACAATATGGGTGGTAAACATAATTCCCACTGACGCCGAAAAATGCTGAAATGGCCACGCCCCTTTTTGGGTGGTCACGCCCCTTTTGAGCGAAGGTACTACTGACTGTATCTACAGAAGCGTTGGAACTTAGGAGGGTGCGAGACACTCAAAATGTGCGGAAATGCCACATTATGGGGTCAGTAAATAATTTTTATATCCAAAGTCAAAGGTTTTCATGCCAAAATAGGAAGGGAGTTCACCATACACCTTGGATTTTGCCTCTAACTCTCCTCGGATAATTTTTGGGGTCTCAGGGTTAGGTCACAAAAAATAAAAATTCAAATTCCTTTACGTTCTCAAATGGCAGCCCGTCAAAATGTGTGACTTTGAGCAAAATTGGGTAATATTAGGTGAAAACCGTGCATTTTGTAGGTGCTTGGTATACAGTGTATTGCTCCACATTCAATCAGTTATTACGTTTATGGCACAGAGCTATTGACCATTTGGACTTTAACTGGGATATAATCAGCATTTTAATGTTACTCCTATCGTTTGCATGTGGCGGGAGGGGTCAAAATGACCCCATCTAGAGTGAATAGTTATATTGTTTTCCATTTTAATAGGGACTTAAGTTAATGTTAAGTCCCTTCAGCAGCAACGTTGCTGCTGAAGGGTCTTTGAATGATCTAAAGAACTAACGGCAGCTTGGACATGATGAAACAGGCAAAATGAAGACCCCCCCCCGTATGCATGAAAAAGTCACTAAAGTAACCTGAACTTAGACGGCACGCGTGTATTTTCATTTTGTAGGGCCTAATGGCAAGGGTTTTAGGGTAAAAGCTGTTGAGGTCTTTAAATAATCTAAAATGCACTACTACATGCGGTTCCAGGCCTACATTCAGACCCCTAAAAGTTGGGAAGAAGAAAGGTTGGGAAGAAGGGAAAGAGGAAGGGGGGGAGAGAGGGGAAAAGAAGGAAGGGAAACGGTGGAAATTTGGGCTCTGAAACACTAATTTTAGCTCTTAAAATGGCAAAACCCAGGCCCTTACGGAGCACCGCCCCTAGGACCCCACCCCTCGTAAATTAATCATCCCTCATGCAAGTACAGACTCGAAATCTCTTGATTCTTTCCCGCTTCTAAAATGGCAAAACCCAGGACCTTACGGAAGCTCCCCCCCAGTACCCACCCACCCCTCGTACATTAATCCTCCCTCATGCAAGTATAATATCGGAAATCTCTTGACCCCCCCCCCCCCCCCCCGCCACCCCGACGAGTCCGGTAGCTACGCCACTGCGCACAACTGGAACGTATGGTACGGTAGGATACCGTAATGTAATTAATCAGATTGCTTGATAATCTTTTGTATAAATTCAATGTGAAAAGAAATCTAATTACCAAACAATTTAATAATTCCCTGATTAAGAGGCAATAAAGTCTCTATCCCTACTACATGGCTCGTCGTCTCATTTTTCATTTTTAGGGTAATTGTAGAGCGACTTTTTTCATATGCTGAAGAGCCACGGGGGGGGTGGTTGGCGGTAACGGGGGGACGTTAGCAATTTTGGGGGCAAGTAATCTTTGATACTGTGCCTTTTTCACATTGTCAAGTCATGCCAGTAGTGCGTTTTATCTCATTTAAAGACCCTTCAGCAGCATGCAAACGCGCTATTAGGTCCCTTAAAAGGATCCAAAATATTTCTGTAGTTTCGCTGTGCAATCAACGTCATAACTAGGTAAAACTGATTGAGTTTTGGAGCAAATACACTGTTATAACGGTACTTAAAAAAGTCACCTATTATTCCATTTTGTTCAATGTCACTTGATTGATTTTGAGCAAATACACTGTTATAACGTACTTTAAAAATGTCCCTATATTTAACCCCTTTTGTTCAAGGTCACAAATTTTTTATACGTGGCTGTGGTCCGTTGAGAACGGAAAGGAAATGAATTTTCTGTTTGGGAACCTACCCTTAGTTACCTAAACAATTATCCCGAGGAGAGTTAGAGCAAAATCCAAGGTCTAATGGGGAACTCCCTTCCAGTTTTGGCATGGAAACCTTAATGAATTAATTCATAATTAAAAAAAAAAAAAAAAAAAATAAATCAGTTTTTGAAAATTATCTTAAAAAACCTTGACTTTTGATATAAAAATATATTACTGAACCCCCCATAATGTTTCCCAATTTCTTGCACATTTTTGAGTGGTCTCTCAATCTTCTAGATCCAACGGTTCAGTAGATATAGTCAGTAGTTACTTTCGCTCAAAAGGTCGTGATCAACCCAAAAGGTGGCGTGACCATTTTCATCTTTTCCGGCGTCAGTGGGAATTAAGTTACCAACCAAATATTGTTCATGGCCCTTCAATTAGTGGATTCCTGAAGAGTTTCGCTCTGGACATATAGTCATAGCAAAACCACCATTCGCTAGTAGAGTAATCCACTCACCTTCAGAAAACCCGCTTCTCCGATGGCTGCTTTAGAAGACATTTTAAATGATCCTTAAAGATTATTTGGTAGCCTATTTAGACAACACTGCAAGTGCACCTCCCTAGGTAACCCGCCGATATTTTATAGTTGAAACCTACTTCCGACATTGTCGTTTTCACACAGCTATCAACGCAGCCTGCCTTAAAATTCCCACAGCAAACCTGATCGAGCAGTATAATATGACTAAGGATTTTCCATGATCCTGGAAACGTCCGAAACAGGCAATCACAAGTATCAAGAAGCTGAACCTGGTAGGTCCCAAGCTAACTTTGTTCGAGTGACTATTTGGAGAGGAGATTTTTTTTTTTTCAGGATACGAATTTCCCGTAAATTTCACTGGACGGTTGTAGCCACCTACCGAGACCGTTTCGAAAGTTATTTGGACAAACAGGTGCAAAAGAAAACGCAAACCTTGTTTGGAAATGCCTGGTATCCTGATCGTCCCATAGAAAACCGTGCTTTGACTTTCCTGTCTGCACAGACAGAAACTACTAACTTATCAGCTTATTACATAAATACGGTGTATTCTGCCTTATTCACTTCAGATGTGATCTAATATACAGTGGTAAGCATTCCAAATAGAAAACGGGGTACTAGAAAAATTGGGGGCGCTTCCTCCCTGGAAATCTCCTCATTCTCTTTAAGTCGTAAAAAACAAAAACAAATGTTAGTTTCAACATAGAACTGACCTCCCTGAAGTGGTACCGTCCAATATTTTCACTGTTAACCTACCGTAATATATTTGCAAACAACCCAACATTATTAATGAGATTGCACCCCAATCGAAATGTTATAGCAATCGGGTGTTGTAATAATCAGCACTGTTTGTGGCTTCTTTTGTGTATTATTTCATCATTTTGCATTTGAATATAATGTTGAGTGTTTGAGTCGTTAGTCCCATTGCTATACCAGTTTTAGTCATGGGATTTACATGCAAAATTAATGACGTTATTTGCTTTTCCTCTCACCAATAATTGATATATTTTTTCAAAGCAACGATAATAACGAGGTCGACCATAGAGGTGTGTGCGCACACACTCGACTGCAAAATCACTTCAAACTTAATTAAGACAAATGGAAAGGTCGAGCCACAGGGAATTATCAAATATGTAATATTTCTTGTCCAATTTCAATTCCCTAGACCTTTCGTTGCAATCTCAATCATTCATATATTCTAGACGAAGCTACGTATACCAAAAATCATATCTTAAAGAAACATCAATTGTATGTTATAACTCTGTGCCTCACAAAAATAGTCAGGATGTTAAAATGGGGATCTCTATTTTTTTTAAACCTTGGATATAATATTTACATTATTATGTTTCTTCTTATATTTTCGTTCGAATTTGCGTAGTATACGTAGGAAAATTATAATATAATGACCATCATATGTTAATAGACCGTATTCAGAGGGTCGTTAGCCACCAGACATGTGGGGAACAGATGCAGTCATCCAGGATACAATACTTAAGTGTCAATCGATCCATGTTTTAGCTGTTTTGACCGGGAATCATTGGCAGGTGAATGTAGTGTAAGTACTGGAATGGTCGATCTTGTCCACCAACATGGCTGGCTATGAATACGGTCTATATGTACATAGTCATTGTGGTACTGATTGTACGGGTGACATTAAAGAATGTCTGTACTCTTTGGATGATTTTAGGTGCTAATTAACCAATTGTTTATTCGTGTCTAGTCGCCAACAAATATTTTGGAGGTTTAAATTTAATACCTTTGATTTTCATAAATAACCAAACTCTGTGATCACGATATTGTTGCCTTTAAATCAAAAACAATATACAAACAATAATCAAAATCAGCATAAAATTATTAAACAATTCCGTGTATAAAATTTGAGTAAAAATTTATTAGCCTATTACATAAATATCGTCAATCAGATAAGTCCAATCTACTTTATGTTCATGCTAAGGAAGGAAGGCGGTTGGTATTATGTATATAGATTACCGGTCGGAAGTCCAAACATTTTTTTTTCCCAATGCTTTCTTTGATTTACTATTTAAGCTGTTTCCATGGGTCATATTGGACTACTTAATTCGTCCTAGGCAGATTTAGCTGTGAACGTGGGTGGTCATTACTAATTGATTAAATGGGTGGCAATATTAAACATGAAACTGTTTAGTAAATAATTGGCTTTATGTATATGCACTGGATTTTATAAAATTGAGAAATATAAACTCATGGAAACTACTAATCAAATGAAGGGTAAACTTCTAATGTTTTAGAAACCAATTCAAAAATGAATTTTTCCAATGGACAACAACTTTTGATGTTATCACCGTTCCGTTTTACATGATTGTACCCAATTAGGCAGTAGAATTTTGATGCCATAATTGAAATGCCCCAAATTGCCATTTTGTGTTGAAATCTCAAATGGTAATGGGTATACCTAACCCGAAGCAAAAATAAATGGTTTGGTAGAGTAATGAGTGGATGTTAACTTTCGTAGATACTCGACTATAATTTGGAATAAAAAAAAACATTTCCCTGACTGTGCACATCTTGGTATACCTTTATCAGTATATCGTTCCAATTTCAAAGAACAAGAAAATCTCCACTAGTTTGCCAATCTTTCATGTTTTTTTTTTATACTCATCTCAAGAATTCCTTCTACCAGGAGCACAGTTGTAAGTTATATCGAATTTATCGCGCGAATCTGTTGCTTCTCTTTCCTCCTGGTAGACGTCCCTCTCAGATAAACATTTTATGCATAATTTTTATTTTTCTTGACCAAAACTATTGCAGAAACAGTTTCCGATGAAAAAAGTAATATTACTACAACCTCTTCGGGAATAGAAAAGTTGAAACTTGAAATTACAATTCTATTTGACAATAACAGTTGAAAACCATTGGATTTTTTATGCTTCTCGTAGCGTCCCAAAGGGTCAGAAATATACCCTGTCAAAAAACACAACAAATGACCTTGTGGCACCAAGTGATCTAATTTTATATAAGATAACAGATTGTAATGATTGTAATTGAGTTCAAGAATTGGGATGATCCAAAACATACATAAATCAAAATTACCCAATTCACACAATTTATATAACTGATACTTAATGTTCAAAGAAGCTTGCAGTTCAACATGATATGTCCTCTCACATCGAAGACTCCAATGACAGCGCACGAGTTCATACAAAACTCAGGTAATTCCAAGGGGAATCTTCTCAGTCCTGAAGGTACTCTTGTCCAGCAGTTCAAAGCTACGGGTTTTCCCCTCGACGACACTTGTTCCACAATAATAAAATCCAGGTATCATACCACCATCAGGTCTTGTGCGCCTAGAACTGGTCCAATTTTAGGACCACAATGTGGAATCCCTTTTGATTCCGAAAACTTAAGCTCGTTTGGCTAAAAGACGACAGCAACAAAATGTAGCTATCAAGCTCCGGCGGCATCCAAAGTAATAATCCTGCACTAATGTAGAACTCAAATCTACATTATTGTAGATTAAACTAGCTAGAACTTATCATGTATAGCCACAAGAGGTCACATGTGGTGCAGTGGATCACGGTTCCCTCATTAATAAGGTTGTGGGTTCGAGCCCGCTTCGCCAATGTGTTGTCCTTGGGCAACACGGCATTACCCTCGGCTTGCCTCTCTCTCGCTCCCCCCAGGATATACATGGTACCCATCATATTCTGGGAATGCAAAACAGACTCGCTTTGCGGGAGGAGTGGCGAATCCCCCCACACCCCCCACATCCATCTATGAGGGAGTCTGGCCCAAGACGCCCATGACAGAGAGATGTGCACTCCGCCTGCGGGCGCACCAATTGCATTTGCATAGCTCCAGAGCTCTAGTTTAGCTTCCGTATTACAACTGCTGGCGGCTAGACTTAGCTTAAATCTCCTATATATAGTACGGATTCACAAAGATCCCCCCAGTCTAAAAATAACATTAAAAACAGCATATCAATGATAAACATAACCTGATCACAATCACTTTCCATATATAACTTTGTGGGGAATTTCCTGATATTACAATGTTCTGTATCTCAAAACATAAACAAGTTTCTAAGTTTAGCCTCCGTGGGAATTCCCCACTATCCCCTTGTGCAATCTAAACAGTGCACTTAGCAAACAACTCTAGGAATCCCCCCCTCTTCTTTCCTCCCCTTTTTCTTTCTCCCTTTTATAGTAAACAAGTGTTTTTTTTTCCCGTGAGAAATCTTTCTCAAATCAATTGAAAAATAAATATGTTTTAAAGTTAATGCAGAAAAATGGAGGCCATATACCTCTGTCCTCTTGTTTTAGTTTATTGATTTGGCGCGTTTTTTCCAGTTTTACACCTCAGATGGTACAGTCCAAAAGGGGCACTTTCATTCAAGTAAATATAACTTGGGCTTCGTATTTTCCAATTAAAAAAAAACACCCTCCAAAATTCCCCTTTGCAATGACATTATACTTCATAGAGACTTCCTTTTAGATTTTTTTTACTAAACTACGACAAAAATGAGTGATTTTTTTATCAGACTATAGACTCCTCACATGGATGACAATTTAAGCTCTTATACATCGTAAGATAACGTGAAAGTATCTATATCCCTGAACCAGCTTTACGAGTAAGTAGCTTTGGCGCGTTGTATTATATAACCCTTTT
The DNA here is from genome assembly GCA_023653785.1 of Ophioderma brevispina. Taxonomy (NCBI): domain Eukaryota; kingdom Metazoa; phylum Echinodermata; class Ophiuroidea; order Amphilepidida; family Ophiodermatidae; genus Ophioderma; species Ophioderma brevispina. The sequence goes on from JAMKCH010071532.1 coordinate 69,401, forward strand.
CGAACCTTTCTTTTTCGACCGTTTTCATCTTTTGATGAATCCGTCAGGCCGTTTCCTCCAGAGGAAAGCCGAACTAGCTAATAGAATGTCAATCTCAAGGGACCGTAACCGGATTATAGGTTCCAAATTTCCCTTTTATTATTGTACTCATACATAAATCCAATACAAAAAAAATAGTTCTAACTTGATGGTCAAGTGTACAACATTTGAAGTACACTTTAAAGCAGAACATATTTAAATGATTCAATCAATTCTATACAATATCTATTTTTAAAATACTTATTCACGTTTAGCTCTTCTATTGTCATTACATTTATTAACTTCATTTGTGAAAGTGAAGATACATTACTAGTTGTATTGTAAACAGTAATGGAATTTACAATTTGATATAGCCTTGTTCAAGGCGCTCTACCAACTTCATTCATTGGTTCACACGTCTGATAAATATAATGTCATACATCATATAGGCAGAAATTATACGAGGAGTGGAGCATATTCCCCCTCTCCTACAACTAACGAAATACCAATACCATGGTGAGAATTCTTTCTATCAAAGCTTATCAAGCACCTAATTTGAGGTCTCCAAATCACCTGGGAGGGGTGGCGTGGGGATTCACCCCCCCCCCCCCAGTGAACTTTGCTCCGGTGCGCTAAATGCCAAAAGCTTGCGTTAAAACCTTCTAGGTAATCATTATCTCATCCTTTCTGGTCATTTTAGCGAAAAAAAATGTTTAGGTAGCACCTTCACCGGGGTTAGGATATGCCGTCAAAGTCGAAGGGTAAAGGGGGGGGTGCCACCCAAGGATATTTTATGTTGCATTTTTGAAACTATTATGCACGGTATGGCTCTAAAACTCTATGTTTCTGTAAAACTAGTCATTTGCCATCATTTAGAGCTGAAAACCGCGTGAAAATCCGATAATCCTAACTTGTTTAGCGCAAAATTGGATTTTCACCTATTTTCTGTGGAAAATGAACATTTCGCCGACTCGCGGACTTGATGACATCATTGTGACGCCATACTAGCTATGTTGGTACTTATTTTGGTATCAATGGAAAGAGGAGGACCATAGCTATCCACTGGTATCAAAATCGGGTGCCTTATAACGACCCCTCCCCCTTGGTAATCCGTGTAAGGCTTGGTAAGACGAGGGGTAACTAACTAACATATATACGATACAGTGTGAAAAATAAATAGCAAGGTAGACAGCCTTGCTTGATCAATGCTTAAGCTGATATTACTTATTGTTTTTACAATCGATTGCAAACATCAAACAGTTACAGATATTACTCGCATACTTAAAAGCATGTGCTAGAAATATACCAATTAATCATCGCACAATTGACTTCAGACAAAGAAATTGCAAAAGCGAAGGAATGTGAAAGTTAATTCCCTATTTACGAGATAATTATCTTTTCCGAATATTGTTTGTCTGTTTAGGATAATAGGAAAGAATGTGCTCTGTACATAATGTTCTCTTAAAAGGACGTTTAAACCGCCTTGGTGCACGCACTTTGATCTTGACGCGTGCAGTAGGAAAAATACCACGCGCGCACTGAAAAAAATACCCACGAGGAATAATTCAAAACGCGATTTTTCATATCTTATATATTAAAAAAATTGTATATGTATTATAATAAAAACAATCAATTGGAGACACTTTAGGTTTCTCCCTGAAGCGTCTGGGAAGTCTCTAGATACTATGCCGTGAAGAGAATTGCTTTCCTTTTATCCGTCACTTAAGCAGACATTGAAATCATGAAGACGTCTGTGCAAGAGTTCCCGAATCCATTAGCTGCCATCTGTGATAGATAGAGCCGGATCCAGATCTGTAAAGCTTTCGTATTTGATACACACTTGTATTTCATACATTTTTGTGTGTGTGTGTGTGTTTGTGTGTGTGTATACTAGGTACACAGAGTCTTATGGGTCGTTTTTAAGCCTTATGGGGACGTTTTTTTCCTTATGGGGACGTTTAAAAAAATTCAAGTCCCCACCAGCTTATTAATACTTATTAGACTAAGCCCGTTACCCTATTTTACTTAATAACGGAATAAAATGTAATATAACATAGCGATTTATTCCGCAAAGACAGTCCGTCACCCAAAGACAGTTATGGCAGTTGTCTAAGAAACTGGTGTAAAAAGACACGGCACTAATAAGCAAAATTATAAGTATAACTAATAAGCAAAAAAGCCACTAATCAAAAAAATGTTTCAAAAAGACATTAACACTTAAGTGACCAAGGGGGGGGGGGGTCCTAGGGACCCTCCAAATTTGTTTTCGCGCTGGCCGCTTTGCGAGTATGATTTTTGCGACGATTTTTTTTTGTAATTGAATGACTTTTAAATGCGCTTCTTTTCATACCAAAATAATTAAAATCGGCCTAGCCGTTAATGAGTTAATTAGGGAGGGTCCCATGTAACCCCCCCCCGAGCACTAACGGAAGTCATCTGAGAATATTTATAAAATTCAAATAACCAACCCAAAGTTTTTTTTTGCTGATATTTGTTCACACATACATATAAGTAAGCAATTATTAGTAACAGTAAAAAAATTAACCCTTTATGTGCTGAAAACAATCAATTTCATTGAGGACGTTGCTAAACCGTTACTCTACAAAGTCTATGGGAAAATGACGTGTATTTTGCAACCCCCGTAAAAATACAGGATTCCCTAAAACTGCAAGTTTTGTGTTAAATATATGTTATTTGGGTCTTCTAGAGTAGATATCAACAAAAGTTTTCAAAAAGTTTGATGTAAGCGCAAAGCTCATTTGAATTTTCCGTCTTTTTGCCCATTTTTCGCGTGTTTTGAAAACAATGTTTTGCCCCTAATTTGCCGCCCAAATAACAAATTTCATTTTTATTGTTGATTTGGGGTTGTCTTATGACTCTCCACATTTGGCATAAATTTCGTCCAAAAATTTCCCCCTGGAAAGCGGTTTCCTTAGGGAGGGGGGTTCCACCCCCCCCCCTTTGGGCACCAACGGGAGTGAAAACCCCTTGCATGGTCACTTAAGTGTTAACCCTCGTGTACCGAAGGGGCGGGAGTTAGCACCCCCCCCCCCCCCCTTTCAGGTTTTTCACCCGCCGTTCTAAAAAAAAACCTTTTTTTGGTGCCAAATTATTTTATGTAATTGTCAATTGACATTTTCCGCTCATTTTCATGCAAAAACAGGCACACACCGGGTATAGTTTAGGTATAGGGTGATCTTAAAGTAATGGGTACGTGGTAAATACCCCCTCTTTTTTTGAGAAAAGTACCAACATGCCTAGTACGACACAGGTATATCACAAGCACTTGACTTTGATACCGATAGATAGCTATGATCCTTCTCCTCTTTAATCAAAATCAATATGATTACCAACATGCCTAGAATAGCGTCAGAATGATGTCATAAAGTTCTCATGTTAGAAAAACTGTCAATGTCCATACACAGTGAAGAATCGGGGAAAATTATTTTTGTCACCAAAAAAGTTAGGAATATGCGATTGTCACGCGGTTTTAGACTCTATTTGATGGGAAATTACTAATTTTATATATTCAGAGCGTTTTAGTGCTATATAAATTAATGTGTTTGCAAAATATATTTCCTATATACTATATATCCTATATCCATTTTGTTTTCACTTTCCTCAACGTCCGACGTCATAGTGACGTCATAGTGTGGATTTAGGTACATATTTTTAGAATGTTGGTACTTATTTTGATACCAATGGAAAGAAGGTACCCTAAGCTATCCTGTGATTCCAAACTCCCCCCTCGGGAGTTTTGTGACAAAAAAATGGCTCAGGTAAACAAGGGTTAATAAGCAAAGAAGGTTGTTTGTTCGTTCCCTTTATTTTGGATCAATCGGGGCCTAGCTTTTAAAGTAATAAAGGTGATGCAGTATCCTTTATGGGCGAATAATGTGTCCGGGGCCGGCCGATAATAATACTGCAAACCCTTTATTTCTATTCTATTACCGAAAACAGCGTGATATAATGAGAAAATGCATTGGCGACCCATTATTGCAGAATAATGGGCAGTAAACTAACCAATCAGAATACTGCATTTTCAATAATGGGCAGCAGAGGTAATAGAATTGTAAATAATCTGCAACATGTGTAGTTATGTTGGATCCATTGTTCAAGGAGATGAACGGCTTGTGGGCTTGCAAAATAGCTGGCTAAGAATGAATTTGAATAGACGCTCCAAATAAATAGCAAATTGCGGCCCGGATATTTCGGAAATCCCTTAAGTTCCTTTCCGGTACATTTTGGATATAGTCATGTAATTGATCCAAAATTAACTTTTTAAGAAATCCCCATTTTATGATGCGACCCATTTGTAGACGCAGTGATCCTCAACAAAGACTTCAGAAATACTAAATCTCAACTTTAACCGACGTTGTGTTACATTGTATACCCTTGATGGCGTCCATTAATTAAATAGCGCCGGATTCCCAATTCATAAACAATGAGAATTAATATACGTGCATATTTGTGAAAAAAGTCAAGAAAATCTCACGATATATGGAAAAAATATATCAGTTACTTAAAAATGTAATTCCCAGAATCACCAAAGAAAGCTACTCTTAAATGGAGTTATCGCGAGATGCTAAATGAGTTTTTAGTTCTCGAAATAGCGATATGGCTTTGGAATGCCCCATTAAGCAGAAGCGTTGACGCCACAATATGATAAAACAGCCCTGTTTTTCATAATGATTTTACGCACGCTAATGTGTACCAAGTCTGATAATAAGTAAGCCCTCTCTTTCCAACGTGTAAAACCTACGATATACGGGTAACTTCCAGGTAGCATCCAATATGTCAAAAAAGAACTTATGTATTTTATACACATATATGCTCATGTGAAGGCTGGAGGCTTTCAATTAGCGGCGAGACAGCATGTTCCCCCATTTCGTTATTTCTTTTATACAATGCCTCTTCTAACTGCATCAACAACATGAACAAAGTGACAGTCAATAAAGTCGGATACCCAGAGCATATACGCAGTCATATAGTTGACAAATCGGCTTTTATCAGACCAAATCAGCAACCTCTTTTAGATAAAAACGACATGTAAAATAGCCGTCTACACGTGATGTTTTTGATATGGAAATCGTCTTGATGAATAAATAAATTTCATCTTGATGTTCCAAAGTGTGAACAATTGACGACATTAGATGTTTGGCTTACTACGAGGCTAACAACCTGAGATGAATCAGCTTGATAAATAGAATAAAATGACAGGAATTTCATTAATATAACTATTCAATATACAATTGTACGTACGTCTAGTAAAACTCACAATTCGTCGGCTAGCGAGTATTTTCTGCTTGAAGGACATCGGAATTGATGATCATTTTAGTAATGATATTGAGATGAAGATGAGAAAATAATTAAATTCGACAAGAAAAATAATAGAACAAAGATTTCAGTCCTGCAGTACCCCGGAAATAATAGAAATACGACTAGATGTGCAACTGTGTATTACAACTTTATTGGTATCTGTCAGAATGTTATGAGGTGAACCAGAGTCGCATTTGTGTTGACAGCAACGGAGCAGAGCCACGATCTTATCATGTAGCTGAGGTGACGTCACAGAAGCAGTTGGAGCCTACGCGTTAACGCTCGTCTACCGAAGGAGGGGTCGTGCCACGGCTTGCTAAAACCACCTTTTTGGTGCCAAATCATTTAATGTAATTGTCAATTGACATTTTCCACTCCTTCATCCACAAACAAACACCCACCGGGTTATAGGTGAGATACATGGTGAATCCAAAGTGATGGGGGGGGGGGACCACCCCTATTCGGGAGAGAAGCTAGTACCAACATGCCTAACACCACACAGGAATATCACAGACACTTGATTTTTTGGTACCAATAGATAGCCAAGGTCCTCCCCTTCCCATTGATACCAAAATGAGTACCAACATGCCTAGCATTACGTCACAATAATGTCATAAAGTTCGTATGTCAGTAAAACTGTAAATTCCCATAGACACACAGTGTGGAATAGGAGAAAAGTTTTCGCCAAAAAGTTAGGACTATCCGATTTGCATGCGGTTTTTGGCTCTACTTGATGGGAAATGACTAGTTTTATATAATATAAGTAATAAGAGCTGTTAGTGCTATAATAATATTTTTGAGTCACTATTAAAATTGCGAAATATCAATTTTCCACCCTATAATCAGTATTTTTATACTTTCCTTAACATATGACGTTATAGTGACGTCATAATGGGAACGTTGGTACTTATTTTGAAACCAATGGAAAAAAGAAACTCTAAGTTATCCTGTGGTACCAAATTTACAGGATTCGGATGTTCAGTAATGAAAATCACAGGAGGGGGGGGGGGGGGTGGTAACCACACCCCTTCGGGAGTTTTGTTACAAAAAATGGCTCAGGTAGACGAAGGTCAAACACACATTTATATAGATTGGATTGGTACCTGGTCTCCGGACTTGAAGCCACTGCCGGCCCTATTGGGAAGTTCAAAACAATCCAAGCAGGAGGTCAAGCGCCGGTTATTTATTATCTATGGAAAGAAAATATTTATCATTGAACCTATAATGTTGACTATTAAAGCTTGTGTCAAGAAAACTAGTACTGTTTGTACTTTAATCTGTGTTTTGTTTCTTTTGCCAAGGTGCACTCTTTTGTGGCACAAAGAGCATGGCACAATACTCGAAATAACTCTGCTTAGGCATGAAAGTGGCACAAATTTGATTTTAGAGTATCGCACTATATAATATAATGATTATATCTCTGAATTGACAAAAGCAAATAAGATGAAACAAACGATATTGGAAAGCACCGTCTTTGTTCTTTAATATTATACCAAGTTTGAATGACTTATTTTGAAATTTTATATTTAACCATTTCTTTTCTGATTGTACCACTTTTTTAGACAGGCTGAAGTTCTACTTGTGATCCTATAACCCATAAGTCCTTAGAGGACGTAGCAACCTGACAATCACCACAAAAAGGGGGTAGCGGTATTTGTCCTGTTAGATCTAGGATCTTTCCCCGTAAACACAAGGCAAGGGACAGCTCCCGTATTTTTAAATAAACTTGACCTCTACACATGGATAGCGGGCTGGCGCACCGTTGAATAGTCGCCGATTGAAACCACAGGAAGTTGTATTTTTGCCCTCCGCAATATGGCTTCACTTTATTGTTAAACGCATTTTGTATAACAATAGAACTTCTGTGTGGAAATGTGCACCGTAGGTGTAATGCATTATAACGGCCGACTCAGACCCGCTATCCATGTGTAGAAACTCAGTGTTTTTGAAAGATTAACAAGTTCGCTGGGTAAACCGAATTCGTAGGGCATGTCTACTGGACTTTTCAAGTTGGTTCGTTGCATTTCCATTCACCGTTGGATGCTTCGTATTTTATAACAATGATAATATTGATGGATGATTAATATAATATTGCACGCGGTATAATAACAACAATTAATTATCCACCCGCTAATCCATCCAATATTTATATCCTTTCGCAATTTTTAGATTATAGGTACAATGGGGAAATGTAATTAGTGTTTTGTTTAGTTTTTTTTCCATATACAATTTTGACACCAATGTTTTGCCATACAGAATTCATAGATAATCTGAAAATCATGGTGTCATTTTTTAAATGTGTTCTTGGGTGTTTTTAATAAGGGTAAATTGTAACAGGTGAAAACGATAAAATTGTTTAAATTGTTTTAAAATTTATACCAATCTGTTCGGATGCTCATAGGTTTCTAAAAAAGGTATAGTTTGCCATATTTAAACTACCTATTGTTTTAGTACAAATAGGCTCAAGAATGTTTCAAGGTCATTAAATTTATAGAATGGTCCGATTTTGTTGAAACTGGTTTTAATCGTTCATTGGGTCATACGAAATCAGAAAATGTATAGATATATGTGTTTCGCCTTCAAAGTAGACTTTAACAGATATGACTAGTGGTCTCCTATATACACCCGGTGGACCACGGCCATATTATCCCTCTTAATTATCATCAAACGTCATTGAAAGAGCAACCCTGTATATTTTCGTCGGCTTTTACAGTAAGACGTACAATTGGCACCATTTTTTAAAACAAACAGATGATCTAACTTTACCCCCAGCGTGGACATTGAACCCGTTTTGCCTTTGCCTTTGTACTATAACCCTAAGGTAAGGCAAACTATTCCTTTCTCCTAGTTCCGTGAGAGGTACTGAACATGAGTGGTATACTTTACTATACTATACTAACCTAGTCTCGGGCTCTCAGTTAAGTTGGCCCAGTGGGAAATGGTGTTCACTTTATATTTGAAGCGTTTCTAGACCAAAATGTGTGCGTCGATTACGAAAATACAGGTCGGGTTTTGATAAATGTGCCCAAAGTGCATTTTCCGGGGGTGCCCCTACATGGGGGTCCTAAATTAGGTTTTAGTGTATTCCAAGTGCAATTAATGGTGATATTGTATCAGATTATATGTTTTAGGGCAGCACAAAGTCAATGAGATACCTTTAAAAAATCCAATCATGGCTACCTTCTACCTCAAAATCCAATGGGCGCCAAAATGGCCCAGTTTTTAAATAATAATGTAGACCCCCTATTCCAAGTCCAAATTTATGATATTTAGTTTCTACATATGTTTTTGAACACGGAAAAGGCCAATGAGAGATACTTCTCAAAATCCAAAATGGATGCCTTCAGCTGAGAAACCAAAAATGGCGACCAAAAATGGCGGTCAAATCACTTTATATGTGAAGGGTTTCTAGACCAAATTATAGACCCGACCACCTAGATTACGCAAATAACATGGTCGGGTTTTGATAAAAATGTGACCAAAGGCGATTTTCCGGGGTGGGCTCCTACAAGGGGTCCGAAATTAGGTTGTTAGTGTATTGCCAAGTGCAATTATGTGATATTAGTATCATATTATATGTTTTTGGCATGACAAAGTCAATGAGATTACCTTTAAAAAATCCAATATGGCTACCTTCTACCGTCAAAATCCAAAATGGCGGCCAACTGGCCCATTTTAATAAATAAGTGTAGACTCCCTATCCAAGTCCAAAAGTTAATGATTTTTAGTTTATCATATGTTTTTGAACACGCGAAAAAGCTAATGAGATACTTCTCAAAATCCAAAATGGCGCTTCAGCTGAGAAACCAAAATGGAGCCAAAAATGGCGCGTCAAAATGACAAAATTTTAATAAAATACTGTATAGAAACCCTATTTCAAGTCCAAAATTCATGATATTTTAGTTTTTGCAATGTTGTGAACACGAAAAAGCCAATTGAATACTTTTCAAAATTGAAAATGGCTGCCTTCAGCTGAAAAAATGAAAGAAAAAAAACAAAATGGCGGCCCCCCCAAAAAGTCGGTAGTGAGGAAGAAATGACTATTAACGTATTCGAAGCAAGAATGATGATGATATGTGTACCAAGTGTTAATTTTTTTGGACAAAAGCAAGTTTCATGAGGCACATTTTTGAAAACCCAAAAAATGGCTTCGTTTTCCACAAAAATTCAAAATGGTCGCCAAAACAGTGAATTTGTATATTAATCAGATATATGGGGCCGAAAATTGGACGATATTTTTATGTGTCCTATTCTAGTATGTGGGTTTTGTCAAACTTCTATGGGTAAATGTTTCTCACAATATTTTAAGATTACAATTGCTTTAACTTATTGGTGACAAAACCATAGGAGTTCCAAGATCAGAAATATACTAAAAATTTTTCGGTACAATTCTTTAACCGTCGTTACCTGAGCCAGTTTTTTGGAAACAAAACTCCCGATTTTGTGGAAAACGGGAAGGAAGCCATTTTGGGGTTTCAATGTGTCTCATGAACTTGCCTTTGTCCAAAAATAACACGTGGGTACAAATATCATCAGCATTTAACTTTAACTCGCATACGTTAATACAATCATTTCGAATCGCATTTTGGCCGCCATTTGTTTTTTCAGCTGAATGCAGCCATTTTGAATTTTTGAAAAGTATTTCATTGGCTTTTTTTTTCGTGTTTCAAAACATATTATAAACTAAAAATTCATTGAATTTGGATGCAATATGGTGTATAGAGTATTTTAATTTGAAAAATGTGTCATGTTCATTCACCCGCCATTTGGGCGCCATTTGGTTTCTCACTGAGCAGCCATTTTGGATTTTGAGAATTATCTCATTGGCCTTTTCGTGTTCAAAAACATATGTACAAACTAAAATATCATTAAATTTGAACTTGGAATAGGCGGTCTACATTATTTATTAAAATGCGCCATTTTGGCCGCCATTTTGGATTTTGAGGTAGAAGGCAGCCATATTGGATTTTTAAAGGTATCTCATTGACTTTGTCATGCCCTAAAACATATAATTTGATACTGATATCACCATAATTGCACTTGGAATACACTAAACCTAATTTCGGACCCGTTGTAGGAGCACCCCCGGGAAATGCACTTTGGGCACATTTTATCAAAACCCGACCTGTATTTTCGTAATCTACGCAAAATTTTGGTCTAGACACCGCTTCAAACATAAAGTGAACACCATTTCCCATCTGGGCACAACTGAGAGCCCGACTATATGCAGGTACTTATAAAGCGCTCTTACAAAGACAAACCAAGTATCACAGCGCTTGAAAAAAGAAAGAAAGAGAACATAATCATAAAATAAACAAAATCAATGATCAAATAAGTGAGCCTTTAAGAGAGACCGGAAAGTTGCCAGTGTTTGAGCATGACGGATATGGTGAGGGAGTTTGTTCCATAGAGATGGTCCAGCAAAATAAGAAGCCTTTACTACCAGTTTGAGTACGGGTGTGAGGAACAACAAGAAGCCTGGTGTCCTGAGCAGAGCGTAATCCACTTCTGCTGGGAATGTAAGGCTGAATGAGTTCAGTGATGTAAGATGGCGACGACTTTGTTGGATCCAGAAAACATTTGTAAACAATAGTCAAGAGTTTGAATTGGATGCGACTAGGTATGGGTAACCAGTGAAGTTCTCGAAGAAGAGGCGTGGCATGGTCATATTTTTTTGCCTTAAAGATGAGTTTGGCAGCACGGTTCTGAAGACGTTGAAGTTTATTCAAGTCTTTCGATGTAATTCCATCAAACCTTGATGTTACTATGGCTCGGACTGCGTCTTGACAGGCAGATTGATCTAGAAACATACGGATGCGTGACAGGTTGCGAAGGTGGACGTTTATTGAACTGCACATGGATGAGACCTGATTTGACATAGATAGCGTTGTATCAAACACAACACCACGGTTCTTAATTGTAGAAGATGGAACAATAATGTCAGAACCAATGGTTAGCTTCACCTCTGATAAAGAATGTTCAAATCGAGGAGTGGATATGACAAAAAACTCAGTAATTTTAGTTTCATTTAACCGAAGCATGTTGTGGTCCATCCAAAATTTGATATCTGTGATACATTTAGTAAAAGTGCAGAGGGCATTGTCCAGTTCAAATTTATTACGTGGACTGAATGAAATGTACAGTTGTATGTCGTCAGCGTAGAAGTGGTATTTCACATACGTATACTCATTAATGATGTCAGCAATGGGATGAGTGTAAAAGGAGAATGACTGTGGGCCGATAACAGAACCTTGTGGGAGGCCAAAGTTTAGCGTTTGCAAATCAGAAAGTTCACCAGCAACTTTTACCCTGTTTGTGCGGTTACTCAGGTATGAATTAAAGCATTCGAGAACATTACCACGAATACCAAAAACACTAGTCAACCTGTTTAAAAGAACATCATGATCAATGGTGTCAAAAGCTGCCGACAGGTCAAGCAACACCAGAAAGACAGCCTGCTGATTGTCAATAGAATACATAATGTCACTCTTGACCTTCAGCAAGGCTGTCTCCGTGCTGTGGCCTGGCCTGTAGGCATACTGATACATTTGGGCAAGGTTATTATTACGAACATGATTATTTACACTACACAAAGCATATTTTTCAATAAGTTTAGACAGAAAGGCTGTGTTTGACACGGGTCTAAAGTTCTTAAGATTGTTAACATCCATGCCTTGTTTCTTCAGGACAGGAGTGACGATAGCTTCTTTTAAAGAAGGAGGAAATAATTCAGTAGACAAAGACGTATTCACAATGGAAACTAACACAGGCAGCATAATGTCAATGTTCTCTTTAACAAGCCAAGTTGGCAATGGGTCTAGCCCACATGATTTATTGGGTGATTTCCCAACAAGTTTGGCAACATCATCCTCACTAAGAAGTGAGAATTGAGTTAGATCAGGTGGATTGACATTAGCACCATTGGTGGTGTTATGGTTAGCTTTGTTAGCGACATCCATTGTGGTTGCTAAAAATCCAATATTCTGTCTGATATTGACAATCTTCTCTTTGAAGAAATTACTGAAGCGATTGCTTAGCAGTTTCATAGAGTCACAAGAAGGCAAAGACGAGACAGAACGATTCAGCAATGTATTCAATGTCTTAAAAACAGTCTTTGTATCAGCTGGTTTCAGTTTGGCAATGTAATACTTCGATTTCTCATGACGAATCAGTTTTGATAAATGATGGATTTGATTGAGGTAATTTTGACGATCTTCATAACTACCACTTTTCCGCCATTTCCTTTCAAGTTTGCGACGGTCACGTCTCGCAAGGAGAACGTCTTTAGTATACCATTGAGGGTTGCTCTTAAAAACATGTGAATGAGTGCTCATGGGACAATGATCATCAAGAACATTCTTGGCAGCCTGAATGTAAAAATCAACTTGGGTATTAATATCACTATTGAAAGGAAATATTGAAAAGCTTCACACAAATCAGCCTTAAAGGCAGTACTGTCCATATCTTTATAATTACGTGTACAAGAAGTAACTATTTTGCGACATGGTTTAGCACGATTAATGGAACATTTGATGACATGGTGTTTAGATGGCTTTCTAGTGTACAGAGTATCAAACACTTTGCAATCTAAAAGAAGAAAATCACTGGGGCGAGATATAACAAGATCAATTATGTGATCACCATGTGTAGGCTGATCGACATGCTGATTAAGGCCAGCATCCTTCAGAGAATCCAAAAACTTTGCAACTTCGGGTTTGTTTGGTTTGTCTAAGTGTAAGTTGAAATCACCAACTAGTAAAGTTTACCAGATAGCAGGGTGATTTCATCAAGGAATTCATTGAATTCTGAAAGAAAACATGTGGTCTTTAAACCATTCCTTTTTGAGGGAGGAGGCCTATACACAACAAATAGGCGAAAATTATTTGAGGAATCAGAAATGCAAGCAAGCTCAAATGTAGTTGGCTTGAATTCAATTTTGGTCAAAGATAATTTAAGAGGACTCTTAAAGATAACAGCAATGCCACCTCCATAATTCTGACTACCACGGGCGATATTCAAGCATTCATAGCTAGGGGTGTACATTCACTGATAACCACAGAATCATCACTTCTTGCCCACGATTCACAAATACACATTATGTCAATGTCCTTATCAAGGATATATTCACAAAGAGTATCAGTCTTGTTTCTCATAGAGGTTGCGTTCCAAACATAAATACTGAGTTTACTTTAAAACACATTTTGCCCCCTTTTTATATTTTGACCCTGTATAAACCTTGCCCCCTAGAATACGTCCAAGAACACATTTTAAAAAATGACACCCATGATTTTTGGAATCCTCATACAATTTTGATTTAGAAAAACCTTGGTTGCAAGATTGTATATGAAATTTTCATAAAAATACAGTTCCACATGTACTATTAAAAAAAAAAGATATGTTGCTTTAGTTGACATGATGCTTCAAAATGTAAATCTCAAAATATATTGGTTTAATATTTCGATTACAGCTGCAGTCACGTGTCTGATTCGTATAGCTGCATAGGTCAATTTCCACGTCATAAATGGATTCTGTTACATTGACCATGTAAACAGATAATGAGTCAAGAGGACAAATCCTGTTATCGTGGTAGCTGTTCCGGTCACCAGTAATGTCCAGTCTATTTAGTGTTCGTAGACAAGCCTATTCTTGTTCCAAACATGCAAACATATTATTTCATGGCGCAAAGATTTTATTATTATTATTATTATTATTATTTACATGAGTGTATGCGTGTGTGTAATGGGGTTGCCAGTGGTTGATTTGCTATTTCAGTATGACATGCTTTCAATTGGTGTCTTCCAAAAATGAGTTACTGCCTTTGGTAACGTGTCGTTTGTATGTCTCTGGTTTGATGAATAAACACAGCGGCATGAAAAAAAAAATAATGAAATGGACCCTTACTGAAATGACTTCTACAAACTTGAAAAAAAAATTGGATGTTTACATTCTGTAAAATAAGTAAAAACAACAAGAGTTACAAGAGATTCCTGTAACGGAAAATCAAGCTGTTGACATCCCTGCAAGAATTTGCAGTGTCTCTAAAATTGATAAAACACTTCAATTTCTGGCAGGGATGTCAACACCTTGATTTTCATGTTTCTCGGTTTTTGATATTCTGTATTATAATCACATAAAATAATGGCATACAAAGAGTATTTGTCTCTATTACAGTACCTGTAAACATGCCATTATCTGTTTTAGCTATAATAATAATATACTTGGTAATCACTTTGTCGATGACTTCTTTGATAAATAAAATCAATTTTAACGGAACTTATTTGAGGACAAGAATAGTCTTTTAAAAAGACACCATCGCTTAGCGAGGATGTTAGTTCTCAATATGTTAGTGTAATACTTGAGATCATAGGAAACCCTCTCGTATATTAGAGAGATGATATAACAAAGTATGTTTCACAGCATCAACCTTTAATTTTGAAATAGGCCTACCACTGGTTTGGAAAATCTCCAGCCTTTATCAGCATATCCATTCATAGGTGAGTGGCCTCTGTTATGATTGTGGGTAGTTTATCAATCAAATATATTCTAAATATTTTAACCACAGTCCATTGCACCGAGATTACAAAATTCAAACTTACAGGAAACAGGTTTTAAAACAATGCTTGTCACTATGAGGCAATGAAGTATCAACTCCTATGGCACAGTTCAATAGCTTTCATTCTCAAGTGTATTTAGAAACACACCCTGAGTGTTGTGTAGAATATATGATACCTAGAATACACAAGATCAGCTCATGTCAATGTATGTACAAGTATAACCCACTGAACTGTGCCCTTGGTTGATGAGCATATTGTAACTCATAGTGTGTGCTATCTGGGCATTGTACACATAATGGTACTCTCAAAACCACGGGTCATGTCATCCATTACATGTCATTGAACTGAGAAGTTATCCACTGTGATGGGTGCGCTGTCATCCAATCAAAAGTTTTTTTTCTAGCTGCTTAGGAAATGTAAATGAAATTCCCAGTAGCCATATACTATGTACTTAATTCTTAAAATAATTGGGAACCAGAAGACTTTGCACTGCTACATGAGACAACCACCCAACTCTGTGCATGACTGTGATATTCTGCCAATCATTTGCTTGCTACACATATGCTAGGGTAACTTGCAATGTAGTGGCTTTTATCTACTCCGATTTTAGACCATCTTCGTCTTTACTTTTAAAATTGCAGCTTTGGGGACAAGGACATACCAGAAAGACATATAACTACCTCAATTTCCATAAGTGTTGATTTGTTCCAGGAAGTCCAACGGATGGCTGAATAGACAGAGCTTGATAGGTAGTTGTAAGCTATTGCTTTTTTTCCGGTCAAATACGGCTATCTATGGTAGTAAAAATGCCATTCTCTGCTCTAGCTATATATACTTTGTAAATTCATTTTCGTCGATGATTTCTTTGATAAAGAAATTACATTTTGACGGAACTTTTATGATGACAACCGAAAGAGTGGCCTTTATGCGGCGATTTTTCGATTGCAACACACAATATTGGTTTTTAAATTGCTGCTTTGGGAAAGGAATAGAAAGACAAATAACTACCTCGATTTCCACAAGTGTTGATTTAGTTCCAGGAAATCCAACGGTGATAGACAGAGCTTTGATTGGTAGTTGTAAGCTATAATATTGTTTTTATTTTCGGTCAGATTACGGCTATATTCTTTTAAACATACCATTCTCCGCTTTAGCTATACTAATCATTTCGTCAATGGTTTCCTTGATAATAATTTCGTCAATGGTTTTTTGATAAAGAAAATCAATTTAACGGAACTTGTTTGAGGAAAAAAGAAAGAGTGCCCTTTGTTCGGTGATATAAAAAAAGTATTTACTTAAGATTGCAGCTTTGGGGACAAGGACATACCAGAAAGACAAATAACAACCTCGATTTTCACAAGTGTTGATTTTGTTCCTGGAGGTCCAACGGATGGCTGATAGACAGATCCTTGCTTGGAAGATGTAGGCTATTGCTTTTCCGGTCAGTTTACGGCTGTATTCATGTTTAAGTCATGCTTTCAGACTTGGCTTCATAAATAAGCAATTTTCAACTATGGTATGTGACATCTTCCGCAGATATAGAACAACTTAAAACAACTTATTATTATTCAATATACGAATCATCAATATTTTTATTGAAGTTGTTTATGCCCTACCTTTATTATAATCTAAGAAACTAACTAAAGAGAGAGACAAAAGGGAGAGAGAAAGAGAAACCTTGTCATAGAAAGAGTAAAATCAAGAACTTCAATATTCGCTAAAATCTTCCCTGAAAATGGATTATTTTATTCAGGATTATTTTGTTAGCGTGATTATTGTTTCAATATCACCGCGATCATGATCATAATCATGTTCATCATTACCGTACATATTTTGCAAAAAAGAATTTTCTTTTTTTTTCAGAATCATTTACTCTGCCCGACCACTGTGCTCATCAGTTCCATTATTGCACTGGTTACCCAGATTAATTTTTCACGGAAAATTAAATCGTTCAAAAGAAAGTAAATATCACTTGAAACACACTTGGAATTGCTTGAGAGATCTTACAAATACCCCGAAGTATACGCTAAGCGATCCTTGTGGTTTATCGTTATTATCGCTAGCGATTCTTAACATCGCCTAAGGGAGCACCTTAGGATTCATTTCTCACTTAACACCGTGTCGGACATCATGTCAGGAGATGGCCTCTTAAATGACTGACCTCAGAATTTATTGTTTCTTATCGTAACTTGCCAACCAAAAACCACTTCAATTTAGTGTTTGTCCTACGTAGGTTTGTGTGAAGGTGTAAGGATATTTTGCGTGTGGGTGTCGGTGAATTCATGGGTGTCTTTGATTGTTGGCGTTTTTAAGATATTGATTTTATCATGTTTAATGCAGATATATTATATTTACATTAACGCTCAAGGGATTAGCAGCGACATGTGCGAGAGAATCGAAAAATGTGGAAATGCATTTTTGTAACTTATAAATCAGGGATAAGTGTGTATAATTCCATATAAATGTTTTAATGTAGGAAAAACACCAAAAGGTTAAAAAATTAAGTATTTGAGGAAATTTGTCATACCGTCTCCCGCGAATAGACATAGAGCGATGGCTTCTCAAAATCTACACTAAACAGCTGACTGTGGTTAACATCAGCACAGAGTAAACAAAAATCAATAATGTTTGTGTTTGAGGTCAAACTGCAGAGATTAAAATCTGGGATATTAACAGGTAAAGGCCTTATTTGATCTCAAGTCGGAATTTTTATACGCACGTATAGAAATTACAGAATCATATAAAAAGTAATGTCTTGTCTTTAATACACGGATTTCATGCCAACCACTTTTAGCTTATGTTAGTATATCCGTGCCAGTAACAAAATTACAACAATATGAATTTTGATGATTTTTTTGATGTTTCGGATCAGCAAGTCGCTGCTTATCCCTTTGAGTGTCTGGGGGAGGGGTCCATAGTAGCCAACTTTTTTTAGATTTCTCGGTTACGCAATATTTTTTTCAAGGATTTTTTTTTTTGCCATTCGTCTGATTTATGAAGCACTGATTAACACTTAAGTGCAGGGGAGGTTCTATGTGGACCCAACATTTTGCTTTTCGCGCGCTATTTAGTGTAGTGTCATGTGCATATAACGATTGTCTTTATTAGATTGTCTGTAAAAATGCCATATACTGTTCTAGATATGCCCTTTCTTTGTATCGTAGTCCTACTTTAGTTTCCCCAACAACAAATGGACAAATATTGCTTTATCGATCAAATTAATCAAATCTAAATACTTGGCAAATCATTCCGTGGATTGATAAATAAAGTCAATTTAGACAGAACTTGCCACATTAAAATTAATATTTACTTTCGGAAGGTTTGTAGAAAATCAAAAGACGACGAACTAACTCAATTTCCCACAAATGT